>OX451212.1:1907550-1977550 GCA_949628255.1 Macrophya alboannulata | reverse complement strand
AGACTCTGCCGTCATCCTCGAATGGCTTGCACTGTGGGATGCTGAATTTATTCTGCCCTTTCAATGTACGTTTCAATATTAATTGCAGCAGCTATATTAATATACGAATACAAGAAATTACATATTTTACCTACCCAAGTGTAGTATGGTGTATAATAATTAATAAAGAAGGATATCTAATTGTTGTCTAAATGAACGGATGGGTTAATTAGTTTCCCGAATCTCATGTACTGAAATAAAAATTATCAGCGTCTTACCAATTGTACAACAATATCCTGGCGAACATTCCGAGTTAGTACTGGATGTATGGGGGCCTGTTCATTACGCTGGCATAACTGATCCCGCAGATGCGTCATAAGGTGAACAACAAAAGCCGAAGATTGAATCATAGTGTGCAGAGCACGAGTCCAAGTTCAATATTACTGAAACAGGGTTATTACGAAATGATATAAATTACAGTTAAACAGGTATAATATGCAACAGGATTTCACAAAGATGAAGATTTCTTATTTTTTAATCATCAACATTCTTCGAGAACCAGAGTACAATAATTTTATAGGTATAAACTGTTCCAAAATATATCCGAGTACATTCAAGTATACTCAAAATCCAATACTCTCTAAACTCAAATCTAAAGACAGGTAAAAAAAAAAAAATGTGAGTCGAGCCAATTTGAAATGGTTCTAAATCGTTTTATCCATTTTACTCAATCGACATCAATATTATAATAATATTTGTCTCTATAATTGATACATGTATAAGATTTCGCAAACGGTTATAACGAAACTTATTCCCAGAACTCGACTTTCAGATAATACTTCTGACGCCGTTGACATCGAGAAGTTGTGAGTATGGATGTATGTACCAAGCACAGATATGTCC
Source organism: Macrophya alboannulata (assembly GCA_949628255.1). Taxonomy (NCBI): domain Eukaryota; kingdom Metazoa; phylum Arthropoda; class Insecta; order Hymenoptera; family Tenthredinidae; genus Macrophya; species Macrophya alboannulata. The sequence goes on along the minus strand of OX451212.1, from coordinate 1,976,668 downwards.
TTCCGCGGGGTTCAACAGTTAGCTGATACGATAAGAGTAAAGCATTTACATTTATATGCGTAAATTTGCACTAATTATTCATCTTGTTGATTAAAAATATATAAATACCATATACCTATATACATATCTATGGTTCTATTGTTAATCAATAAATATCAGTTCGGAGTGTTCTTATTGAATTTCGTTAAAGCAGCCCCATGTGAACTCTTCAACGCCACGAGGGTCACTGACCCCGCGACTGCAGCTGCAGCTACTCACGTTCAAGGTCAGTGCTCTTCCTTGCCAACGGGGTGTGAAATGGTATTGCCATCTCGCGGTCGACGGGCGAACTAAGACGCACACTAATGTTTACGGCAGTAGTTCGTCACTCGACCGCGAGATGGCGATACCATTTCAGACCCCGTTGGCAGGGAGAGCAACGACCTTGAACTTGAATAGTGGCACCTGCTCTCGCGGGTTCAGTGGCTTTTGTGCCGTCGAAGAGTTCGCATGGGGGTTACGTTAAAGACATACAACAGTCGTGATGTCATAGGCATCTCGGCAGAAATTCTCCAAAAGTAGAGAGGTTGTCCGAAAATAGAAAATAGGGATAGTCTGTGTAATAAACGAAATAAAAAAAAAAATGTTCCTTATATTTCCTCGTCCTTTAATGCAGTCCTGATAATATTTGTTTTCGCTCAAATGGGATAAACCGAACTCTGCTTGCTGAAGCCGAACACCCGAAGCTTAGAAACGAACTGCTGAAAATATCTGATTGTCAACGAATTGTGAATCTTAATTATACGGACTGACTGACGGCAAACATACCAGACACGACTGCCGGGTTATTTTTCAAAATTATGTATAGCAGACGAGCGATTGATTACATTGCCAGATTTTTACAACAATAATAAGCCAATTTCAAAAATTCACCCACGGCTGATTTGATAACTGAAATGGAAAGTGGCAGAAGGGGGAAAGTGGAAAATAAACAAGTAAATAATCGTGGGTGTATTTAAAAAAAAACTGCCCAAACACTTTTTAGAAATATTAATGGTATATGACTAATACATACTTGAAGTAAATAGGATATCTAACAAAGAGTACTAATACGGTTTACTATCATAATGCGTGTTCATTAGATCAACAATTGTAATACATGATTATTTCATTTTAAATAACTTGAGGTGCGATGGTAATACAATCATGTAACATTCGGCATTTTTAGAATATCCACATTATTTACGAACTAATTTCTAAAATAGAATACGAATACAAATACAAATGCACGATCGATGTCTGAAGAGAAATTATTATGCGACAAATATAAACTAAAGTGCACGAAAATCGATTTTATATTCGTGATCGATCGACAGTACATGTAGGGTAACTGTACGCTATGTTTATGCTGATGATAATGATCTAATCTTGTGAAACTAGAGAGATAAATCGATTTGAAATCAAATCCCCTACTACAAGTATTTTCTATAAAAAGTAACAAAAGAAGTAAATATCTCTACTTTCAACGATATAAAATATATCCAATTCAAAAGTTAAGTTTTCAAGATCGAGTAAGAATTGAATTATTATTGATAATTATAACTTCTCATAATTATATTGATGTTAATATTTCTATTAACTTCATACATGATTATTCATAATTATAACTTCAATAAAATATCTGTGGAGATCCGTCCTCGGAAGGTCCGATTGACGGTCCCCTTGGGCCCAGACCTCGACAGATTTGATTTACATAAAATTCCAATCGAATTACCGCGAAAATTAATGATATTATAGAAAAATACAAGTATTAACAATTCAATCTCTATCTACGTATCTCTCTGAATTTTAAAATAAAATACAAATACAAATACACGATCGATAGTACGTGTAATGTACCTGTACGCTATTTTTATGCTTATAATAATAATAATAATAATAATCTAATCTAATCTAATCTTTTAAAACTAGAGAGACGAATCGATTTGAAATTAAATCTCCTAATACAAGTATTTTCTATAAAAAGTAACAAAGGAAGTAAATATCTCTACTTTTAACGATATAAAATATATCCAATTCAAAAGTTAAGTTTTCAAGATCGAGTAAGAATTGAATTATTATTGATAATTATAACTTCTCATAATTATATTGATGTTAATATTTCTATTAACTTCATACATAATTATTCGTAATTATAACTTCAATAAAATATCTGACGAGACCCGTCCTCGGAAGGTCCGATTGACGGTCCCCTTGGGCCCAGACCTCGACAGATTTTATTTACATAAAATTCCAATCGAATTACCGCGACAATTAATGATATTATAGAAAAATACAAGTATTAACAATTCAATCTCTATCTATGTATCTCTCTAAATTCTAAAATAAAATACAAATACAAATACACGATCGATAGTACGTGTAATGTACCTGTACGCTATTTTTATGCTTATAATAATAATAGTAATAATAATAATCTAATCTAATCTAATCTTTTAAAACTAGAGAGACGAATCGATTTGAAATTAAATCTCCTAATACAAGTATTTTCTATAAAAAGTAACAAAGGAAGTAAATATCTCTACTTTTAACGATATAAAATATATCCAATTCAAAAGTTAAGTTTTCAAGATCGAGTAAGAATTGAATTATTATTGATAATTATAACTCCTCATAATTATATTGATGTTAATATTTCTATTAACTTCATACATAATTATTCGTAATTATAACTTCAATAAAATATCTGACGAGACCCGTCCTCGGAAGGTCCGATTGACGGTCCCCTTGGGCCCAGACCTCGACAGATTTGATTTACATAAAATTCCAATCGAATTACCGCGACAATTAATGATATTATAGGAAAATACAAGTATTAACAATTCAATCTCTATCTATGTATCTCTCTAAATTCTAAAATAAAATACAAATACAAATACACGATCGATAGTACGTGTAATGTACCTGTACGCTATTTTTATGCTTATAATAATAATAGTAATAATAATAATCTAATCTAATCTAATCTTTTAAAACTAGAGAGACGAATCGATTTGAAATTAAATCTCCTAATACAAGTATTTTCTAAAAAAAGTAACAAAGGAAGTAAATATCTCTACTTTTAACGATATAAAATATATCCAATTCAAAAGTTAAGTTTTCAAGATCGAGTAAGAATTGAATTATTATTGATAATTATAACTCCTCATAATTATATTGATGTTAATATTTCTATTAACTTCATACATAATTATTCGTAATTATAACTTCAATAAAATATCTGACGAGACCCGTCCTCGGAAGGTCCGATTGACGGTCCCCTTGGGCCCAGACCTCGACAGATTTGATTTACATAAAATTCCAATCGAATTACCGCGACAATTAATGATATTATAGAAAAATACAAGTATTAACAATTCAATCTCTATCTATGTATCTCTCTAAATTCTAAAATAAAATACAAATACAAATACACGATCGATAGTACGTGTAATGTACCTGTACGCTATTTTTATGCTTATAATAATAATAGTAATAATAATAATCTAATCTAATCTAATCTTTTAAAACTAGAGAGACGAATCGATTTGAAATTAAATCTCCTAATACAAGTATTTTCTATAAAAAGTAACAAAGGAAGTAAATATCTCTACTTTTAACGATATAAAATATATCCAATTCAAAAGTTAAGTTTTCAAGATCGAGTAAGAATTGAATTATTATTGATAATTATAACTCCTCATAATTATATTGATGTTAATATTTCTATTAACTTCATACATAATTATTCGTAATTATAACTTCAATAAAATATCTGACGAGACCCGTCCTCGGAAGGTCCGATTGACGGTCCCCTTGGGCCCAGACCTCGACAGATTTGATTTACATAAAATTCCAATCGAATTACCGCGACAATTAATGATATTATAGAAAAATACAAGTATTAACAATTCAATCTCTATCTATGTATCTCTCTAAATTTTAAAATAAAATACAAATACAAATACACGATCGATAGTACGTGTAATGTACCTGTACGCTATTTTTATGCTTATAATAATAATAATAATAATAATAATCTAATCTAATCTAATCTTTTAAAACTAGAGAGACGAATCGATTTGAAATTAAATCTCCTAATACAAGTATTTTCTATAAAAAGTAACAAAGGAAGTAAATATCTCTACTTTTAACGATATAAAATATATCCAATTCAAAAGTTAAGTTTTCAAGATCGAGTAAGAATTGAATTATTATTGATAATTATAACTTCTCATAATTATATTGATGTTAATATTTCTATTAACTTCATACATAATTATTCGTAATTATAACTTCAATAAAATATCTGACGAGACCCGTCCTCGGAAGGTCCGATTGACGGTCCCCTTGGGCCCAGACCTCGACAGATTTGATTTACATAAAATTCCAATCGAATTACCGCGACAATTAATGATATTATAGAAAAATACAAGTATTAACAATTCAATCTCTATCTATGTATCTCTCTAAATTCTAAAATAAAATACAAATACAAATACACGATCGATAGTACGTGTAATGTACCTGTACGCTATTTTTATGCTTATAATAATAATAATAATAATAATAATCTAATCTAATCTAATCTTTTAAAACTAGAGAGACGAATCGATTTGAAATTAAATCTCCTAATACAAGTATTTTCTATAAAAAGTAACAAAGGAAGTAAATATCTCTACTTTTAACGATATAAAATATATCCAATTCAAAAGTTAAGTTTTCAAGATCGAGTAAGAATTGAATTATTATTGATAATTATAACTCCTCATAATTATATTGATGTTAATATTTCTATTAACTTCATACATAATTATTCGTAATTATAACTTCAATAAAATATCTGACGAGACCCGTCCTCGGAAGGTCCGATTGACGGTCCCCTTGGGCCCAGACCTCGACAGATTTGATTTACATAAAATTCCAATCGAATTACCGCGACAATTAATGATATTATAGAAAAATACAAGTATTAACAATTCAATCTCTATCTATGTATCTCTCTAAATTTTAAAATAAAATACAAATACAAATACACGATCGATAGTACGTGTAATGTACCTGTACGCTATTTTTATGCTTATAATAATAATAGTAATAATAATAATCTAATCTAATCTAATCTTTTAAAACTAGAGAGACGAATCGATTTGAAATTAAATCTCCTAATACAAGTATTTTCTATAAAAAGTAACAAAGGAAGTAAATATCTCTACTTTTAACGATATAAAATATATCCAATTCAAAAGTTAAGTTTTCAAGATCGAGTAAGAATTGAATTATTATTGATAATTATAACTCCTCATAATTATATTGATGTTAATATTTCTATTAACTTCATACATAATTATTCGTAATTATAACTTCAATAAAATATCTGACGAGACCCGTCCTCGGAAGGTCCGATTGACGGTCCCCTTGGGCCCAGACCTCGACAGATTTGATTTACATAAAATTCCAATCGAATTACCGCGACAATTAATGATATTATAGAAAAATACAAGTATTAACAATTCAATCTCTATCTATGTATCTCTCTAAATTTTAAAATAAAATACAAATACAAATACACGATCGATAGTACGTGTAATGTACCTGTACGCTATTTTTATGCTTATAATAATAATAATAATAATAATAATCTAATCTAATCTAATCTTTTAAAACTAGAGAGACGAATCGATTTGAAATTAAATCTCCTAATACAAGTATTTTCTATAAAAAGTAACAAAGGAAGTAAATATCTCTACTTTTAACGATATAAAATATATCCAATTCAAAAGTTAAGTTTTCAAGATCGAGTAAGAATTGAATTATTATTGATAATTATAACTCCTCATAATTATATTGATGTTAATATTTCTATTAACTTCATACATAATTATTCGTAATTATAACTTCAATAAAATATCTGACGAGACCCGTCCTCGGAAGGTCCGATTGACGGTCCCCTTGGGCCCAGACCTCGACAGATTTGATTTACATAAAATTCCAATCGAATTACCGCGACAATTAATGATATTATAGAAAAATACAAGTATTAACAATTCAATCTCTATCTATGTATCTCTCTAAATTTTAAAATAAAATACAAATACAAATACACGATCGATAGTACGTGTAATGTACCTGTACGCTATTTTTATGCTTATAATAATAATAATAATAATAATAATAATCTAATCTAATCTAATCTTTTAAAACTAGAGAGACGAATCGATTTGAAATTAAATCTCCTAATACAAGTATTTTCTATAAAAAGTAACAAAGGAAGTAAATATCTCTACTTTTAACGATATAAAATATATCCAATTCAAAAGTTAAGTTTTCAAGATCGAGTAAGAATTGAATTATTATTGATAATTATAACTTCTCATAATTATATTGATGTTAATATTTCTATTAACTTCATACATAATTATTCGTAATTATAACTTCAATAAAATATCTGACGAGACCCGTCCTCGGAAGGTCCGATTGACGGTCCCCTTGGGCCCAGACCTCGACAGATTTGATTTACATAAAATTCCAATCGAATTACCGCGACAATTAATGATATTATAGAAAAATACAAGTATTAACAATTCAATCTCTATCTATGTATCTCTCTAAATTCTAAAATAAAATACAAATACAAATACACGATCGATAGTACGTGTAATGTACCTGTACGCTATTTTTATGCTTATAATAATAATAGTAATAATAATAATCTAATCTAATCTTTTAAAACTAGAGAGACGAATCGATTTGAAATTAAATCTCCTAATACAAGTATTTTCTATAAAAAGTAACAAAGGAAGTAAATATCTCTACTTTTAACGATATAAAATATATCCAATTCAAAAGTTAAGTTTTCAAGATCGAGTAAGAATTGAATTATTATTGATAATTATAACTCCTCATAATTATATTGATGTTAATATTTCTATTAACTTCATACATAATTATTCGTAATTATAACTTCAATAAAATATCTGACGAGACCCGTCCTCGGAAGGTCCGATTGACGGGCCCCTTGGGCCCAGACCTCGACAGATTTGATTTACATAAAATTCCAATCGAATTACCGCGACAATTAATGATATTATAGAAAAATACAAGTATTAACAATTCAATCTCTATCTATGTATCTCTCTAAATTCTAAAATAAAATACAAATACAAATACACGATCGATATTACGTGTAATGTATCTGTACGCTATGTTTATGCTTATGATCCTAATCTAATCTTATCTATGTATCTCTCTAATTTCTTAAATAAAATACGAAGTTCAAAGATTCAGTATTCCGTGCATTCCTTGTACTGCAGCTTTCTTTCCTTCCGAACCTTCGCACTCTCTGCATACCCATAGTGGTGCACCATCTGATCACGTACTCGTCTGATTGAAGACAAATTGATCACCTAACGGACAAATTCAAGTTAGATTGTAAAAATAAACTTACAAATTCCAGAGTTTACAATTCCTCTATAGATTCACTGATTTACAATTCTGTGAAATGTTTATTCAAGACATCTGTAAGCTTACCTTCTCTGGTTTCTCACACGAATAGAGTCCTTGTTTTACCTTCTTCCATCAGTATATGATCATTCTGACAACATGGCAGCAATATAGAAAACTGAATGGCAGATAAATTTGATTTTGCATAGGAAATGAAGTACATAAATTAAGGGAAAACTGCGGGTTTCGATAACTTTTCAACTTTTCAATTGAAATAATTTGACGAAAATATTGTTTTCCATGATATCTGATCTTACCTTCACATGATTGCTGCATATATGATTAGGATCTTGGCTCCTGTAACCTTATCATATTTGGTCCACGTTTCATCTATTACACTGTAACAGAAATATAAAGAATTTAAGGAATAGTCTCATTAATTGAACACCTATTATTTATTTATTTATTGAAGGATCAACGGGCAAATCTGCCCTTTACATAATGATTAATCTAAAATAATCGTAATTATCGTAATTGTCAACAGAGATATTTTCGCATGAAGAAAACTCGTTGATGGATATTAATAATGAATGGACAGGATGATTAAACTTGGGGGAAAAAAGAAGACACAATTGAAAATACTATTTACCTTATATTAAATTTATCGGTGAGATTGAATTTCCATAAGCAGCCTTTGAAACTCCATTCAATTTGCGAATTCGAGTGTCCATGGCATCTCAAGAGCAAACCATAATTCTCAGTCGGATACAAATGTGGTCAGTTTTTTTCATATCTCGTTGGCCTCCGTTCTTTCATGTTCTTTTTCAGCTATCTTTCCTCCTCCACCTGACAAGAGAAATGAACGATTTAAAAGATTGCGGTAATAAGATCCAAATTGAGAATCAAGAGAGTAAAGTAGTAAAGGGAATGGGGGGGGGGGGGGGGAACGGTACCTTAAACTACTAGATATTATACCTACATATGTATATCTGATAATTATGTATATCGATACTATAATACAATAAAATAATACATGCATTATAATATTTGATAATTTTCCATTGATTTCAAGGAAAGGCATTATTACCTAACTTCGACAAATTCGTTTACGTTTATTATATTTTCGCATTTGAAACATATGATGCACACTTTTCAGTCGTTATTAAGAGAAAAATTACCTAAGAAACGTTGCCATATCATTTTTTTTTTCCCGTCCCATCTTTGAAGCCAAGTCATCTTCCGATCCTCTCAGTCGCTCCAATTGCCAGGATTGGCCTGCTGACACGATATTCTGTAAAATCAGAAGAGAAATGAGTAAAATTAGAAATAAACGTCATATAAATTTGATTTTGAATACATGTAGAAAGCAGTCATATATTCAAAGGAGATTATATGTGAGGACAATGCTTCAATTAGTCAATCGAAATTTAGGGCCGTGATTATATTATACTGATTATTAGTCCATATATTTCTTGAAAAGATTATCAATCAAATTATTGCATTTTACCTGCTTCAAAGCGCTGTACAATTAATTTTAGTTTTAGTATTCGGTCTGCCTTTGATCCCACGGGAATGTAATCGGCAGATGTTGGCGACACTCATTACACTGCAACAGAAAAAAATGGACAAGATTTATCAATCGAATACTCGTACAATCACTCTTGCGATATTTTCGAGATAAAACAGAAGAGCCAAACATTTATTCTGTGTCATTTTAATGAATAAATGAATACATTAAAATTTAATCTATTGATTTAAAAATTCGTCGAACAAAAGTGAAAGAAAATAGCTAGAACTAACGTTACGATTACCGCCTTACCTTTTCTCGTTTCATCGGCGATATTTGATCTGTTCAAATTGCCTGAGAGCTGCATTCATGACCTGCTGCAGTTTGTCTCTGTAATCAAAAACATTTTTTTGTCAATAAAGGTTGGCGGTACATTAAAATTTCAGTCAAATTGACAATACAAGTGCATAACGGCTGTCTGAATATTCTCAAATCTGGTCCAAATGTAAACGACATTCGGCTGTGCGACCCGCTCGCTTGTCTTTACCTGATATCTTTCTCGTTAAGAGTTTTTGCACATTGTATATAATTATTATATGGAGATCAACAATCCCACGGTACTATTGAATCTAAACAAATCTTATAATAATTTTGTCAAAAGATACGCAATTGTTATCTAGCTACGAGTAAAAATAATGCTTGAAGGCAACTGCTGAAAACAATCGGCGGCGTAACGAGTAAAAAATATTGTCTCGTGAATGTATATTTTTGTAAAAGGGTTTAGCGCGGAACTAAATTACATGCTCAGACTTGAATTTTACTTCTAATGGTCGTGCAATACCAAGATTAAACTACTCTCGTCTGTTTGCACACGCCAACTACGGTTTTCTGGACGATAAACATAAATTCAATCGAGATAATGAGACGCCGGCTCAATATTCAGATGAACCGTCAAAAACACTCGACGGCGCAGCGAGTGAAAAAGTTCCGTCTCGAAAATGTATGTTTTTTTTTTTCTAATGATTTTGCAGGGATGAATTACATGCTTGGACTTGAATTTTATTCCTAACAATCGTGCAGTACCAAGAATAAACAACTCGTACCTTTTTTGCACACGTCAGCGACGGTTTTCAAGCACAAGGACATAACCTCTTCGAGAAAGTTTGGATTTTTGTTTTAAATTTTTTCGGTGAAAAATTTTTAAATTTTAGGTTAGAAAAGTTTGTACGGGTTTAGATATGAAAATTTGATTCACAAAACTTCTTCACTGCCAACTTTTTTGAGAAAATTTTGATTAAAATTACGCACCGGCGTTGTAGCGTGACTTTCAATTTACTCGTCAATTATTTTTCTATCCCCGGCGCCGGTTCCGGCATAGAAAAATAACTTTCTTTTTCTTTTCCTCATTGTCAATGTCCTCGGAGCTTTTGACGGAGAAAATAATTAACTTACAGAGAAAATAATTAACTTACGGAGCCACAAGCGACACCCCAACCCGCTCCGTCCCGCTGCCTGACGCCGGTCGCTGCGACGCCACGGACAAGTTCGGGCCTGCGCGAGCCGCCATGTTGAAAGTTCGCATGACGTCACCACCGGTCGGTTTAAATTCTGGCGGGATCAGCTATTCTAGAATCATAGATGAATATTTTTTGACTCTATTGTTTATCGCATAAAATTACATCAGAACTTGATGTCAATTTCAACGAAATTTTTGAAAATAAAAAATCAGGGAGATTGTAATTTGGCCGCTATTCTGCCATAGAAAATCCCTATTTGATTTTTTCCTATATTCTCAAAAACTAGAATTCAGTAATTAACGAAATTAGTGGATCAATCAAGTGCAATAATGGTTTGGAATCTAAAAAATCGAAAAATAATAAACTTAAGGGCCAACTTTATAGGTATACAGGGTGTTTTTTTTTAACCTGACAATTGTGAATAACTCGAAAAATAAGGTCTGCCGAACAAAATGATTCAAACCAAAGGTTCTTCATTCGAAAGGCCCAATCCCTTGGCAATATTTTTTTTATTTAGTGGAGGCTTTCAAGGTCAAACCAAGGTCAACTTCGATTGTTTGAATAGCAATGTATATTTACAATTTACCCTCCTAATAAATAATAATTAAAAAATTAATAACAATCGAAAGAATCGTTTGGCGACGACCGGACCAGATGCAAATAATTTCTGAAATTCCCCTGAACACCAGAAAAAATATTCATCAAAATCGACTCGTCGGAAGTCACCCTTACCTACGACCCTCCTCTTAAAACATGAATCAAAAATTAATAACAATCGAAAGAATCATTTGGCGACGACCGGACCGGATGTAAATAATTTCTGTAATTCCCCTGAACACCCAAAAAAATATTCATCAAAACCGACTCGTCGGAAGTCACCCTTAACCACCACCCTCTCAATAAATAACTGAAAAATTAATAACAATCCACTGAATCATTTGGCGACGACCGGACCGGATGCAAATGATTTCTGAAATTCCCCTGAACACTCAAAAAAATATTCATCGAGACCGACTTGTCGGAAGTCACCCTTACCTACGACCCTCCAATTTAATAATAATTAAAAAAATTAATAACAATCGAACGAATCATTTGGCGACTAAATAATCTACCGCAAAGTTCGTAATTTTTTAATGCGAAATTATATATGGCAGAAGAAGCACAACTCGATGTGACCAGAAAAAAGATTTTTCTACCGTAATAAATGAAATTTTTCACTGAAAAATCAAAACGCCTTGGCCTGTGATTGTTTCCCAGGGCTGCCGATGTTTTCACATACATGAAAACTTACTATCCAAAAAATTACGTATGGGTATGATATCTTGATTCACTCGAAACAAAGTATTTGCGAGGTGGTCATAAATTTCTTTCAATTTTTGGTCGTTGTAGAGGGTCCTTCGCGATCGCAGATGGAGCCCCGAAAAAAAATCATAAATCCTCTGGAACCAGTATTTCCCATAGCTAGAAAGTGCACCGAATCTTCCCATTAAAAATTTAGGATTACCGGCTTACCTTTTCTCGATTCATCGGCGAGAGGTCATCTGTTCAAATAGCCAGAGATCTGCATTCACGACCTGCTGCAGTCTGTATCTGTAATCAAAATATTTTTCCATCAATAAAGGTTGGCGGTACATTGGAAGTTCAGTCAAATTGTCAATATAAGTAAATAACGGTGCTCCGATTATTCTCGAATTGGGTTCAAATGTAAATGCAATTCGGTCTACGCGACCTGCTCCCTTGACTTTTTGCACATTATATATAATTATCATACGGGGATCAACAATCCCACGGTACTATTGAATCTAAACAAAGCTTATAATAATTTTGTCAAAAGATACACAATTGTTATCTACCTACGAGTAAAAATAATGTTCCAAGGCAACTGCTGAAAACAATCAGCGGCGTAACGAGTAAAAAATGTTGTCTCGTAAATGTATATTTTTATAAAAGGGTTTAGCGCGGAACTAAATTACATGCTCAGACTTGAATTTTACTTCTAATGGTCGTGCAATACCAAGATTAAACTACTCTCGTCTGTTTTCACACGCCAATTACGGTTTTCTGGACGATAAACATAAATTCAATCGAGAAAATCAGACGCTGGCTCAATATTCAGATGAACCGTCAAAAACACTCGACGGCGCAGCGAGTGAAAAAGTTCCGTCTCGGAAATGTATGTTTTTTTTTTTAAATGGTTTTGCAGGGATAAATTACATGCTCGGACTTGAATTTTATTTCTAACGGTCGTGCAGTACCAAGATTAAACTACTTTTACCTTTTTTTCACATGTTAGCAGAGGTTTTCAGGCCAAAGAACATAACCTTTTGGAGAAAGTTCTGATTTTTGTTTTAAAACTTTGTTTCAGTGAAAAAGAATTTGGATTCTAGGTTAGAAAAGTTTGTACACGTTTATATAAGAAAATTTGATTTAGAAAACTTCACTGCAAACTTTTTCGAGAAAATTTTGATTCAAATTATACACCGGCTTTGTAGCGTCACTTGCAATTCCACCAGCAATCACTTGTCAATTATTTTTTCACCCCCGGCGTCGGTTCCGGCACAGAAAAATAACTTTCTTTTTCTTTTTCTCATTGTTAATATCCTCTGAGCTTTTGACGGAGAAAATAATTAACTTACGGAGCCACAAACGACACGCCGACCACACCGGCCCGCCACCGGCCCGCTGTCTAACGCCGACTGACGCCGGGCGCTACGACGCCACGGACAAGTTCGTGCCTGCGCGAGCCGCCATGTTGAAGTCCGCATGACGTCATCATTAGTCAGTTTAAATTTTGGCGGGATCAGCTATTCTAGAATCATCGATGAATATTTTTTGACTCTCTTGTTCATCGCATGAAATCACATTATAACTTGATGTCAATTTCAACAAAATTTTTGAAAATAAAAAATTGGGGAGATTTTAATTTTAAAGACCGGGCTTCTATAAAATACAGACTTACACTGTCTGATGAACTCGGCTTTTTTAATGAATATTTAATAACTACCATTATTAATGGAAACTATTGTTCATCCATTGCCGTCTTCGGTCTGAAAAGCTCAATTAGACTGCTGCGATAATCTCATATGGTTAATAAACGGATGAAAACTGCATTCAAAATCTTGGATAGTATTTGTCAACGATACTTTTATCACAATATATCATTCCATAATATAATATGAAAATATGCATCGACATACACAAATATACAGTATATATAGATATTCTTTGATAGAGATTATACAAGCTTATAGTACGTGTAGTTCAGATCTGAAATTATGTGTCGATGAAATTGTTTGATCGTTCGAATAAAATTAGCGGAGTTTGCGCCCGCGCCGGCGCCGGCGCGTAAATAAGATAATATAGGCTGACGAAACCTCGTAGGGGATGATTCTCCCCTGTTGACTGGACGAGTAAATATTTTCCGTTCTTCCTTCTCCTTACTTCTAACGTGACGATCCCTGTATTTTATTCTCCCTTCACGTTAGCGTGAGTCACAATTAAATTCACTCGAATCCCGCCTAATAGACTGCAATTTACTCTACCTTAGTGTCGTCCAGGTTTATTCTTCTATTGTTGCAATTATTTCCACTATTATTATAAAAGTCACCAAGAATAATGACCGAAGTAAAGAAAGATGATGTCGTCAAAATTCTTCATACTTATCCTTTGTGTCGCGTAAGTTTATAATCATACAAATACATGTATACCGCTATCATATAAGATTTATCTTATCCAATTTATTTCTTTATTTTACGTAACAATGGATATAATTGTTATATTATCTCCAATAATTTAAAATTGACCATTTTATATTTATTATTTTTGATTTTCTATATTTCAGTATGATAAATAACTTCGTAATCATAACACGAATCGATAAACGTGTTATTTCATTAAAAATCAACCCAATTACACTTCAATGTTTAAGTGTATGGAATCTAGAATTTAAGTGTTGATACATAAACTAATCTTTTTACTAGTTTTATATTATTTTTTAAACAGAAATGTGACATGAGTGATGAGATGAAGCAAGAAGCTATGGAGTTATGTGTAACAGCAGCCGAGAAGTACGCGGATAATTACGAAAGCGCGTCAAAAATGATAAAGGAAACGATGGATAAGAAGTTTGGAGCTTCATGGCACACCATAGTTGGAGAAGGATACGGATTCGAGATAACATATCAGTTGAAACATCTACTGTATATGTATTGCGCAGGGAATTTGGCTATTTGCATATGGAAATCGGCGTAATAGAATTATTAAAACTGTAACTTAAGCACCAATTATGATAAGCAGCTGATTGTTTTTTTTTTAATTGTTTTTGGATTTATTTATAATGATGTAATGTATGTTTTTCGTTAACTTCCTACAATGCTATAATAGCTACATAATTTATTGTCAAAATTATCAACATTGATAATATTTAATTAATAGTAATTTAATGAACCAATCACCCGACCATCAAATGACTGATTAATAATAAAATAACAAAATAAACATTACAGATTATTATAAAGAATGTAAATGAATATTGTGTATTTTATAGTCTTGTGAAATTGTACCAAAGTTTGAAGTAACAGATTTAAATGTCTATATCAAAGATGTTCTAGATTCTATGATTACTATATAAGATTGTTATCCGAAATACATATTATTGTATAATAAACACGATCTCTTTTATCACAAGACTTGATTTAGAATTTTATTAGATTTTTTAAAAATCTTTACACCGTAATAATACAGGTACTTACAACATACCTATAAGTGTAACACATTTTTGCAGCGTTTGGAATAAAAATTCATTTTGTATAAAGAACTTATTTACAAAAAATTAAAAGAGTTTCGAAAACTTGATTGACGATCAAATTTCATTACAGATATAAAATGAAATTAGGTATAGCCTGAAACTGTTCTCCAAATTAAAGCAGCTAGATTGCCTCCGGTATACATGTAGAGTAGAGTTTTCTCCTGATAGGTCATGGAAAATCCATAAGCTTCTCCTACGATTACTTGAAACGGTGGACTGAACTTTTTGTCCAAACTTTCTTTGATCATTTTAGCTGCATGTTCGTAATTATCTGCATATTTTTCTGCTGCTGTTGTACACAACTCTAAAGCTTCTTGTTTCATTTCTTCTGGCATATCGGTTGTCTGTTGGAATCAGCGTAGAAAATTAAATATAAAAGAATATATATTTCATTACGTATTAATTAAAAGCTTATCAAACTGACCCTACACAACGGATATGTATGTATAATCGCCTGAGGAATCTCTTTTTTTACTTCTCCAGCTGACATGGTCGATTGATTGAATAGTAAAAGTTAGAAAATTTCTATTCTGTCCATTGAAAAATCTAACTCTGTTTCTATAAGTCAGCGTCACATAAAGTAATCAGATATTGAAAGTTGAAATTCTGAATGAAAAATGAATGCTTATGATTTGTTTGATATATGAAGCTTTACAATTGTTTTTGTTTTATCATATACAACTAAATTTTTATTTAAAACTCACACTATAAGGTGATAGTTTTGAATTTCTGGAGCCTTATGACAACAGTTAGTTAATTTAAGTTATTGAATATTCAAAGACAGAGGACTAGAGATAATGAGAATTATAAAGCTGGTAATAGTTTTGTTAATAAGATGGTATATATTTATATAATTTCTTTACCCATTAAAATTGATCAATGAGCATAAATATTTAGTCTTACATATGATAATGTCTTACGATGAATAAGCTATAGAGTAATAATAATAATATATCTATTATAATTATATCTATACAGATATTATATCTTTATATTTATTTGAATAAAAATATTTAATATGATTATACGTGTAACAGTATATGTATTTCGAAAATAATTAATATTCTAAACAATAGAAGACTTTTAACATTTGTCAATAATTATTTCAATAGACAACCAGTTAAATTCTAATGGCAAAGAGGATGCATAATTCTACTATGCCTATCTATTTCAGTTCGCATCCTCAGATGCCAAATTCATTAACGAATATTGTGTAACATAAAGCACCAATAAAAGTTTCATGGTTTTATCTCGGAAATATTTTTATAATATATTTATAATATTGATATAGCATAACTGTATGAAGTATGTAAAAATTATACCAAGAAAATGAATCTGAATCTATACATATGTATAGATAAAGAATCTGTAAAATAGAATACAAGGAAATGTTCGGAATTCGAATATCCTTGAATGCATATTTATCATTTATATGAATTAGCTATAGCTGCACATTAAATACGATTGTTAAAAGCACGAATAAATGCAATAAATATCTTTGTATATTGGAAGCAAATTTTTACTTTTTTTGTTATAAATTTGTTCAAATGATAGTATTTATGTGTATGTACGTAAAATAATGTTAAAATGGTAGTTATGTTCACGATAGCACAAAATATCTGCAATCACTAAATAACGTATGAATAAATAATTCTAAAAATAATAAATATAATTCACGACGGTAATCAAAGTATAGTTTGATTATTCAATTAAAATTTCAGACTCTTATTTATAAATACCTACATGTATATTCTATTCGATCTGTATATATATATATATATATATATATATATATATATATATATATATATATATATATATATATATATATACAATAATTATTTGAACAGAGAAGAAAAACTTTCGAGAGCATGTCTTAAAAGTGTAGAACAGACTTTGTATATAGATTTCATAACAGGTATTTCAATTTCTACATTCTAAAAACCTTTGATTCAACGATTTTTATATAAACAAAAAAAAATCATTTACAAAGGGGGAATATTTTCCTTTATACCTGTTAAAAATGCGACTGGAATATTGAAGATGAAATAAATAGTATGAAAAAAATATATATATAGGTATATATGGAAAATGATAAAAGTTTGTGTTTTTTGGTCGAACCAAGTTATTGTGTTAGTAATCTAGATTTCTAAATTCGCCTAAGTAAATTACCAAGTTGCATACGATTTTAGGCATTATTACAGTCTTGTCTAAATGTACTATTCAATTGATTTATGATAAAATTGTTAAAATTGTATACATATACTCGTCATTTCGACTGAATTTTTCTTTTTTTTCCATGTATTATCAATACAGTATTTCAGGCTCTAGATAAATTCAGTCTTTACTATTTATATCCAGAATTGAAGTAGAAACTACTTTTTTTTTATCTATTCAATTAAAACACAATCACACTATGTTCGATTATATACCTTGTTATTTGTTTTTTTTTTTATAATTTTTATCGCACAAAAAAAATTGCACGCAAATAGAAATAATGTATATTTACAAAAATTCATGAATAGTATAGTCAACGATTATACTAATATAATTAAAATGTCAGTAACTACAAACGTTACTATAAACTCTCGATAATTGCACAACTTCCTATTCTCATTATTCATTTATATTTTGAATAATATTCTTCTTTTTCTTCTTCAATTCCCCTACTTCTTTAATTAACATACCTGAAATTGTGTGACCAGAAGTTTTGTCGCTTTGGCTATATCGTAAGCGCAAGAGCGTACCTGTTGCAGACAACGATCCATGTGGTCTGTATCGCTTGTACATCTCTGGAGACCCGCACATTCAGCTTGAAGTCTACCTGTGTTACCATTTAATTGACGTAATGCTGATCTGACATTATCTTCCATTGGATTCTATACAGAAAAACGAAAAAATTAAAATATCTACGTAAATAAAATGACAGAATAATTATAAATAAAAAGATCTATTTACAGATTAATCAAGTAAACACTAGCCTGTGGAAATATCGCGGTTAATTCAGCTACCGCAACACGAATTCTTTCAGCACAAGGCACAAACGCTTCTCTTCGAGTCGGCTCCTGCATAGCTTTCCACAACTCCTGAATACGTCTGGTAACTTGTTCTGTTCTCCTAGTAACTTCCTCGCTAGGAGGAAGACTCACAGTGCCACAATCCCACAGACTTTGAGTTGTGTTAGGTCGAGGCAGTGCTTCAACCTCTCGTTTTGTCTGGAAAAAATTGTTCAACAATAAATTATTAATTATAATCAATCGTTGTTATTTCCTAAGTTGTTTCGGGCCTAAATTAAACTTCCAGTTTCAATAAATCGGAACCTAAAGTTCATATTTACTTGGTTAATAGTTGTGGACCAAGGGGAAGACTTTCGAAGACCTTCTCTGGTCTCATACATTGATGCTGGTCGCTGGCTACCTCTTGATGTTGGAGTTTTAACATCTAACACAGGTTCTAGCTCTGGTTCTTGTTCTCCGCCCACATGGCCATTGACTGTTGGATCTCCTTGCAGTCTTGCTTTGAGAGGAGTCTGAAATATCAATTAAAGATGATCAGTTCATGTTATAAAAATGTTTTGCTGCTTTTCTGAGGATAAAAAACTTGCGGGAATTGTATTTTCGATTGTTAGGATAAATTTGAGTTCCTTTTTATTTCTTTGTTTGATTGTATTCACCTGAATCATGCTTCTTAATTCGCAGTTTTCTTGCGAAAGTCTTTCGACGGTGGATTGAAGTGACCGTATTTCATTGCGTAGATCTCGTATTGTAGAATCGGAGAGAGTCAATTGCTTCTTTAAAACTTCGACGACGGACGGTAGACCCTTAGCCATTGGAGCGAGAGCTTTCTGAGTAACAATAATTGAATATTGATTCTATTAAAGAAATGTTACAATTTAAGGGATGTATTCCACACCAATGATTTACGATAAGTGTAATACGATTAGAAACGTTGTTAGGAGAACATGAATCCTTGCAGGCGATGAGCTAAGACGTATTAAATCAGCTTATTCACGTAGCTATCTAATTACGATATGGATTAGGATTATATTATAGTAAAATTCTTTCTCGCAACGGCTGTGCATGCATCAACACAGATCTGCGCACTTGCCTAGTAACACTGCCTGCAGAAGAGCCACGCGCTCAGCCGATTCCGTATTCGGTGTTTTCCTACTACTTCAGCCACCTTTAATGAGTTTTCAAATAACTTAACTACTAAAAATTGATCAAAAAATTCAAAAAACACTATCCTTTAATGAACCGAATGAGTGATATCGAAGAGGGAATTATCTTGAGCAGAAAAAGTTTATTGATATTTAAACGAAATTCATAATCGTGGAAAAGATTACGCGACAGTGTATATATGTGTTTATATGTATAAGCTTTTGTATACTATTCTACACGTAATTTGTAAAAGTACGTTGTTATACCTCGTCATCTAAGTTTGGGACATTCGAAGTCTGCGCAGAAGCGTTAACCACAGTAAGAGCAGCGTAATCATCGTCTGAAGCAACGCTGTCGTACAATGGCTCGTCGTCAGATACTTGAGATGCGTGATTAGCGACAGTTTGTTCTTTGCGTAGTAATGAGATTGCAGGATCTGTATTATGGGAGAAATAAAATATAGTATTGAATAAATTTAATTCGAGGAGAAATTTAATGTCGAAATAAATGATTTTACGAACCTTGTGGTGGCGTACTGTTGGCAAGCATATGTCTCTGCTTTGCTTCGGTAAGAAGATCGATAATCAGCGTAGAAAATTCTTGTGAAGTAAAACGAGCGAGCTTTTGTCTACCTTGATTACGTGTTGAAGACAATTGCGGATTAACGGGCAAAAATGGAACCGTGCATCTCTCTGGCAAGGATGCGTTGGACATCCAAACTGTGGTGGACACAAATGGGTAATGTAAAAGGTGACGAAAAGGATAAGAATTTGTGTTCATATTGATGGAGAACCTCCAGAAAAAGGAGTTTGCAGAACTGATCTTCGACACTAACTACATATAAGTATTATAAACTGTTAAAGATATTCAAATTTCAAGCTTATACGGAGTTCTTAAGTCTTGAAAATATTCTATTTTTTACGTCTGATTTGTTATTAAATACACTTCATTGATACGAATTGCAGCTCTAAACGTCTTTAATTTAGGCAATTTGATTCAACACTAAAATAAGAGCTACTACAAGCAGCATAAGCCAGTTAAGGGAATATGGAGACTATCTTTCGTCTTTTAGTTTTGTATGTATGTACATAAAATTCTAATCATATTCAACTTACCTCTCCTTGTGTATGGCGGAATAGAAAATTCATGCGAATTAATAACGATTAAGAAAAGATCAACTGTCGAGCATAATAATCAACAGCATTTTAATAAAAAGTACTCTATTCTGACTTATTAAAATTTTTTTGTTTTTTTACCTATGACGACTATTCCAATATAATAATTAAAATTTTATTGTTAATCTATCTCTATTATCATAGCTTACAAACATAGTATTTAGCAGCAGACAGGAATTCCAAAAGTATGGAAATGTGATAAAAAAGGAAATACACCGACTCTTAATTTACTAAATCAGTTTACTTACTAGCTTCTGTTTCTCGGCGATCAACTTCGTCGTAAACGTCCATTGCCAACTCCTCCAATAAGTGATTTGGTAACTGAAATTTTTGAAAGAAAAAATACAAGAATTTAAAAAAAATTTATTCGTTGATTATCTGATGAGTGAGTCATGTTATAGAAACAGACGAAAAATGCTTTAGAAACATAGAAAAATTTGTAAACACAGGTAAATACTGGTTTACAGATAAGAGGTATTAATACTTATTAAATTAGTTCATTAAACTCCAAAATTTCAGGATTTTAACTCACCATTTGTAACTTATTTCTAGCTTGAATAGTCATTTCATTTCTATCCGCCGTACCCCATTGAGGAATAAAAATATGTTGTCCCAATCTGTGATCTGGTTTTCTAGAGCAAACGTGATACGAAAATCTGTCCGTTACTTCGTACATGCTTTCGATTATTCGTTCAGAGAGATCTAAATGCCCAGCCATCCTGTAACAAAAAAAAAATAGAAAATGTATTTATATAACAGTAGTCGTATTTTTCTCTCTATGAAAATAGCAGGGCTTTATTTCTATTGCATCATTATTTGCCCCGGAAAAATTTTAGACCCATAAAAGGGCGGCAAGACTTACTTAGCATGTTCGGCTGGAGTTTGACCATTTAAGTCCATGGTACTCGGGTTACCACCATTTGCTATTAAAAGTTCTAGTTGTAATGCTTGACCTGCTTTAGCGGCAACATGCAGAGGCGTTGTTCCTTTTTCCTAGATATTACATTTCGTTATTATTATTAATGGTTGAAATTTGTTTCATATTAGTTAATTAAAAGTGATGGATTTGGATATCTGTAATCAAAAATTCGTTTCTGTAAAAAGGAAATAAATTTTCCTACCTGATAAAAGTAGTTCGGATTAGCACCTTGAGCTAATAAACGAAGGGAAGTTTCAAGATTAGCTGTTCTAACGCTGCTGTGAAGTTGTCTGCTCAGTTCTTCCTCGCTACAAATTTCCTCTTTACTAGGCCGTAGTATAAACGCAAGTTGCTGATGTTTTGCTTTTATGAAATCCGCCTTTACTGGACTAAATCAACACATAAATATTAAACTATTGACCAATTGACAGACTAATATGGGTGATTTCGCCATTTATTGCTCCGGTTTTGTACCTCTAATTTTTTAATATTGTTGTTCCTTCTCATATGTCTTCTGCAGCCTTCAAAAGGCCGCAATTTTTCTTTTTGATTTTATTTTGTAATATTATGGAGCGCAAGAGATCAATTTTTGTGATTTTTAAAGGCTGCAGAAGACATGTGAGAAGGGACAACAAAATCTAAAAATCGGGGGTGAACAATTAGATGTTTAAATTGATTTAACATTGTAATAAATAAAGAGAAACCTCTTAACTGCTGTAATAAAGCTCATTTATCGAATAATCCTTATCAAATATTCCCTTCTGAGGTATATACAACAACTCAACTTACTGTAAGAGATCCTTAGGCTGTGGTTTTCGTCTACTAATCTTTGAATTGCTAGGATCTAGTAGAGAATGTTCCCAAATACTGTTAGCTCCGTTATTATTCAAGGTACGCACCATCTAGAATAACAATAAAAGCGTTTTACTGAGTGAGAAGATGAAAAGAACAGAAAATTATCATGAAATAGAGTTCAATTTACAATTTTTTAAGAGATTGTGAAAAAGATTCAAAGAATTTATACCAAACTGAAATTTTAGATCCTCGTTATATCAACTTACAGAAAGTAAATAAGTGCTCCAAATTCCTTTATGTAAAGACTTGATGTGCGATACATGGCGTCCTAAACTCCGATGTATACTACAGCATTCATCACACAGAAGGATGGCTCGGTTTAACGAAGCCCATCCCGGTTCTACATGAATTCAGGCAAAAATTGGATAGAAATAAAACAACG
Source organism: Macrophya alboannulata (assembly GCA_949628255.1). NCBI lineage: Eukaryota > Metazoa > Arthropoda > Insecta > Hymenoptera > Tenthredinidae > Macrophya > Macrophya alboannulata. The sequence continues at coordinate 1,953,885 of OX451212.1, read as the reverse complement.
TGAAATATAAAAATAGTAGTTTTAAAATTAAGCAAGATTTGGGAAATTTTTCCGCATACTAGGAGCCATAAAACAAGGATTCGTTGAAATTTGCAAAAGTCATTTTTTTACCGAAACTGTAAGAAAAATAAACAGCACACATACTCAGATCATCATATATTATTTTTGACAAACGGACTGTTTATGTAATAAATTGTATGATTTAAAATTCTCCTATTTGATATCAATAGGGCTTTTCAGACAGATAAAACGGTAACAAGATCGTGCGAGAAGTGATTATACAAAGGTTGAAAATTCTTCTTTGGCAAGTGTCGAACGGGTTTTTCTAACCTCGTTTGAATGGATTGAAAGAGATAATTATGAGGATAAAAAAAAGAGCATTGTTGTTGTTTAATTTAAAAATAATATAGTCTTATCAGATGATATAATAGTCAAGCAACTAATCAAGATGATAAAAGATATAAATAAAAATGATTCAGTTACCAGGGGCTCCGCAGTCGGCACAAGTATCTACACTTCCCCGATGTTTAGGCCGCGCCATCATTCCGCTTTTTTAATAATACGCCCTGCACTCTCGCAGTTTTCAATATACTTAAATATGTATATAAAACGGTTAAAATTCATCACTCGTAATTAACCGACATTTGAACTAAGTCGTTACAATTAACGTATGTAATTGTTGATGACAAATAAAAACACTGCCCAACGACGCCATTAATCTTTTTATTAATTAACTTCCACTACATACAACATACACACACACATACCCACACCATACTATACATGATTCGATTCTGTTTGAAGACGATCTTTTCGACCTTCGATTACATCTATTCTAGTTATCGGAGAATCGATTAACTATCGATTTTAATTCAAATTATGAAAATTTCGGACACTTGATTTTTCGATATTAATATTTAATTATTCTATTACCTATTATTATGACTAAAGAAAGGTGAAGAAAATGAAAAGAAACTTTACACATTTTCTTTGGATTTATTTTTCAATCTTTAATGCAGCAAATTAATCCAACTTTACAGATGTCAGATGTTAGTTTGCGGAATTGAAGTAATGGTTTGATAGTTTGGTAAAACATATTTTATTATATATTAAAACCAGAACGCGTTTATTTATTTATTATATAAAAATATACACAGTTCACACAATATTTCTTACAGGTATAGAATTAACTAGAAATACAATAAATTAAATGTAAGGAAATGAGCGATTTTTTTCTTCACCTCCTATATAATCACAGAATGTAGAAGACTAAATTCATCAACAATACAATACAATACAATTTTATATAATAAGTTATGGTCCTAGGTCTGATTCTTATTAGTTTACAAAAAAAAATTTTAATTTTAAAAATACATTAATATACAGTTTTATAGATACTCGTTAATATCAGGGAGTAGCGTACAAGTCGTGAAGTTGTTTAAGCAATTTATCAGACAATAGACCTTCATCAGTCTTATCCAACGATTCACGAATTTTAACTTTTTCATCTGACCCGATTCGATAACGCCTCGAATCTGGTGTGTTTAAAAATTTAACAGCAGATTTAAGAACCATATATTCTCTCAATGGTCGCTCGCTTCTTCGTCCCCATTTGGCACTTCGCAAAGGAGTAGTCATGCTAGGTGTACACGGTTTAGACTTAGCCTGTTTAATTTTCTTCTGTTTACCAATCGTAGGTGTATTTTTTTCTACAGATAAAAAAGGTTCACATAGATTTTTATTAGCTAATCTAGCAGAACGTCTTCTTTGAGGCGGTTCATTCTCAATGTTTTCTATTCCTTTACTTTTCTGCTGTGAATCAGTCAAGTCATCTTTAGACGAACCTTTCCCATTCTCTTCTGCTAGAGATTTTATATTTAATGACTTTCGATTGCCGCTTTTTTTCGGCTCTTTAGGTCGACTCGTTTCCTGATCAAATTCTAAACCCTCTTTAAGACTAGCTTCAGAATTTTCTGACGATGCTTTACTGTTCAAATTGCGCAATGCTATGATGTTGAAACTAGGATTGAGGCTTTTCTGTTTTTCCAATTGCGCGTCTGTTTGTTCCAGCATTAGTTTCATGCTCGTTAAATTCTTTTCATAGTCAAATATAGACTGAGCTAAATATTTTCGTTGCTCAACCAGCATAAGAACAAACTCTGTCAATTTATATTCACTGTCTACATTTTTTGTCATTTCCAAACGAGTACAAGCGTTCTCAGTTTGTTTGAAAAGAAGTGATTCATCAACTAAGGTAGAGTTTGCGGATGGTTGTAGGCTCAGAATCTCTGAATAGGATCCATCCTGCGTAGGAATTTTTACCAATAGTTCAAAATTTTGACCAGGTAATTGTGGAGCTGTTTCTTTCTGCATGACAATAACCGTAGGCCGTTGTAAACAGACTTCTGCTTTATTTTCATCAGGCATTGAATTTTTATCACCAACTTCTTCAGGTTTATCTATAATTTTTATACTCGAACCAGCTAGTTCAGCATCGTTTTCAGATTGATTACAACCGTTTACAATTCTCGAACATTTACAGCAGTATAAAAGCCTTTCCTTTTCATCTTGAGGATTGATCGACGGGGATGAGTCTTTATGATTATTGGATAAACCATTGTTATCGACTTCTTTTATATTCGTTGTCGATTTATTTTCAGTAAAATTCAGTGTTGGCAGTATTTTATCTTCTCCAGATGAATTTAATGACGAATCAAGAGGTTGCGGAGATTCTTCAGGTACATTTGACGGCCTTTTAGCTTGTGGATTTTTCTGCACAAATGTTTTTTGATTGTTACTCGGCTTATAGATAAAAGTTTTCGATGCTAAAGAGTTGCGTCCATTTAGAAATGTGTGTGCGATAGTGCCTGGTGGTAGCAGTCTACTCTGTCTTGGTTTTTGACTAAATTTAGTCTTCTCGCTTTTTATATCGGCTTTTTTAGCCGAAGTAACAGGGGTCTTTTGTCCCATTTTCTTCGCACTCAAGACCTGTGCCTTAATTTTTGGTAGATGAACATTTTCCTTTGGTTTAGAACAGTCATATAAATTATCAAGCCGTTTCCTAGCAGTTCTTTTAGGCGATTCGAGCAGCAGATGAAGATTACGAATCGGTTTATGGGACGATAAACCTGTGGACAAAAAAATCAAAAATAGTATCTTTAGTCTTAGGCAAATTTAAGCCTTTTTTAGCCATCTAAAATCGCCAGTTAATTTACTCAAAACTCTATTCATACTTATATCAATAAATACCAACCCATAGTTTTTCTGCTTGAACCTGGGTTCCTAGGGCCTACGGGATTCTCAAAATGCAAAGTAGATATTCTGACTGGAAGATACTTTGGTGCCTGCGAATATACAACGAATATTTTTTATTCATGAACAGCAATAATCACCTCTGTATGTATGTATGTACATACATACATGCATACCCAAAATAAAATTGTTCAAATTGCTAAATTCTTACCGATCGAGGATTGCCAATGGGATTTGGCCCGGTCATCATAGGTTCTCGATCACAATTCTTTTTACCGCTGAACGCTAAAAGCATGATATTATTCTTGTTCAGAAACTTGAATTACGTGAATTATAAATATCAGAGAATTCGTTTGATCGGATGTTCTGGTATAATAACCGTTTGAGGTTATTTTGATAAATTTTTTATCTTTGCATAGTGAAGTTTTTCGAATAGATAAATAGTTGAAAACTTACCTGCCATAACGATGCGATTAACAAATCAATGTTCCTTGAAATTTTTGCTGACTTTCTGTCACCGTTTAACCGTTTAAAACAACGTTTGAATTCTCGGTGAACATTCAGACATTTTCAAATAGGTTAGACAAGAATCGAAGATGTTGTTTGATACTTCTCGGAATTTCTGCAAGCTGTTATTGTCACTATTTTTTATGCGTTTATACTATTCATCGACTTATTATAAATCAATTATGAAACTTTTTGACTGAAATTCAGTCGAAATTAACGATACCGTCTTCAACCGTCAACAAATTCAAACTACTTACACCAACTTACACCTTCGACAAAAACATCGAAGAAAGGAATACGATGGCTGGTTTTTGGATTCAAACACAGATAACGCTCTACACAACCGTGACTAAAATGTGACGACCAATCAGATCCTGCGCGACAAAGAGTTAAGCACACTGTTCAAATATTTTTTGACAGCTCTCGTGAGCTTAGAAGCATGGCGGCTTTCCTAATATTCAGGCACATAAAACCGAGGTGTGATATACGAAATCGCTATGACCATTTACACATTTTATTCGCTCATATGAGACAAACTCATCATAAATATTAACCCGTTTTTATTTTTCCGGACATCTGCACGCCTTAATTCATCATTTTACGAGGAATCGATGTTGATGAATGGAATCTAACCTAAAAGATCCGAACCTAACCCATGATGTCGATTTCTTAAATAGGGAAAAATTATTCTTTATGAATTTCAGTTTGTACCGAAGACTGTACGATGTTACCAGGGATAATTTAACGGGGAATAATCTACACCCAGTTCTAAAAATCGTCTCAAATCAACGCCGTATATTTCACACAACGATTTATTGCAGACGACAAAAAAGGAACACTGCAATGGTTCGAATTATTACATAAAAGTATTAATGAAAATATTTCCATTATTTTGATGACGAAAACTGATTCAATTTTTATCACAGAAACATCAAAACCCGATACACTACCCTGCTAAATCTAAAGAAAAACTAAAAGAGGTTGTTAAAGTATGGAGAAATATGACCGTCGCAGACGTTGCGGAAACTTCTGGAAAAGATATAAGCTCTGTTTTTGAAGCTATGAAATTCATCGCCAACACTTACTCCTATGATCGGCCAAATTCTGTTATAGATAATCCAAAAGTTGTTGAAGAAATTATTAAGCTATTTGGTAGAAGATACGAAACCGTCGCACCACCTGACGATGGAACTAAAGTAGAAAATGAAGTGCCTAAAGACATTATCAGGCGGTAAATATCTTTTTACTTTCAATCGAGCCAAACAGAAGCAAAAAATCAACCATTAGGAAGACTTATTCAATCACTGTTGGTCCAAATTTCGCATAATTAGTCACAGGATTGTCGAATTATAGTATTTAATGAAAAAGATAATTATTTATGATATTTAACAGTAATAACGATCAGATTCACCGAAAATAGATCATGAAATGAATTTCTAATTACTTAGTTCCTCAAAATTATTGAAAATGTAATAATCAAATGCATACCTTAGGCCACCTCCAGACCCAGCTGTCCTAGTAAAGCGGCATCCGGTAGTAACAGTAATGGGCCACGTAGATCACGGGAAAACGACACTCTTGGATTCTCTGCGTTCTACATCGGTGGTCGAATCCGAATTTGGCGGAATAACGCAGCACATCGGTGCATTTAATGGTGAGGATTAGTAAGTCCAAACTTTTATTATCAGAGTAGATAAAGACAAGAATTATTAAATGATTTTAATAACTGATGAAAATGATTTTACTCATTTAACTGATTATTATTTTGATTTTTAGTCACACTGAATACTGGCGAGAGAATAACTTTTCTTGATACTCCAGGACACGCTGCATTTAGTGCTATGAGGGCGAGGGGTGCCCATGTTACAGATATTGTTATCTTAGTTGTAGCTGCTGATGACGGAGTTATGGAGCAAACTGTCCAGAGTATTCAAATGGCAAGAGCAGCTGAAGTGCCGATAATCGTTGCTATTAATAAGATTGATAAACCGGATGCTGATATTGTGGGTAAACTTTGCAAACTAAGCAAATTTTAAAACACTCCGAGTACAGTTTTGATAATTAAACATTAATAACCGGAATTAACTATCATTCAGAGTTTTACAACACTTAAAAACATATCTGATCTTTTCAGGACAGAACAAAGAGGATGCTATCGCAGAATGGTATATACGTTGAGGATCTAGGTGGAGAAGTACAGAGCGTAAACATCTCTGCATTGAAAAAAACCAACATTTATGATCTGACAGAAGCAGTCGCTGCTCAAGCTGAGCTGATGAGTCTCCAGGGAGATCCTACGGGCTTTGTCGAAGCAGTAGTCATTGAGGCTTCCAATGATACTGGACGAGGGAAACTAGCTACTATTCTAATACAGCGAGGAACACTCAGGAAAGGATCTATTCTTGGTAGTTGCCTGAAAGATTTGAATACTAATGAATTATCAATCAAGGAACTTTATAACGATATAAAAAAATATCTCACGAATTTCTTCAGTGTGCGGAAAAGCCTGGGGAAAGGTCAGATCGATGTTTAACGAAGATGGAAAGCCTATGGCTGAGGGAAAGCTGTCCGAAGCTGTTCAAGTGATCGGATGGCGGGACTTGCCAGTTGCCGGAGATGAGATTCTCGAAGTAGAGAATGAGAAACGGGCTCGTGAGGTAGTAAAGTACAGAACGAATCAAGAATTCGAATCAAAAGCCCAGGAGCAATCTAAAGCTGCGGAAGAAAAGCATGAGCAACATCTTCGTGTGGGTATAAAGTTGAAAATGAGATATGAAATCATGCTCGAACAAATTATTTACTCTTCTAACTGTTACAGGAATACAAGGAAAATTTAGCACGTAAAAGATCGCTAGGTGTAAGATATAAAATGAAGAGAGAAGGCCCAAGACAAAAGGAGGCACCAACTGACGATGGGACCCTTAAAATAAACATTATAGTCAAAGGGGACGTTGGTGGATCGGTAGAAGCTATTTTAGACGTTCTGGACACCTACTCAGATAAGAGATGTGATCTTAACATAATTCATTACGGTGTTGGAAACGTAACTGAAAACGACATAGATTTAGCTGACGCATTCAATGGTGAGATAATTGATGGTAAAACTTGTCTTAAAAATTAAAGTAACGGGTCTCTGACCTTTTACTAATAGCTTGATACATTTCAGCGATAATATACAGCTTTCACGTTGAGACACCGAGTAAAGTAGGTGCTTTAGCAAAGAAGAATGGTGTCTCTATTAGATATTTCAACGTTATTTACAAACTGATAGATGATCTAAAAGAAGAAGTCAGTAGCAAGCTTCCGCCTGTTCAAGTTGAAGAAATAATTGGTCTGTAATTATTGCTACTCTTCTTGTTACACTGAATTTTCTAAATTAAATAAATATTCATGTTTTGTTCATTTCACAGGAGAAGCGAACGTCTTACAACAGTTTGAAATAAATGAAGGTAGAAAAAAGGTCTCCGTAGCTGGATGCCGCTGTGTAAAAGGCTCGCTAAAAAAGTCTGCAATGTACAAATTAACACGTGGAAATGAGGTCGTTCACACAGGTGAGACAGTCCAGACTGTATTTCAAAATATACATTAAATATTATAAATAATGAACGACTTTTTTTTTTATTATTTAGACACGCTAGAATCACTGAGGCATATTAAGACTGAAGTGGATACCATTAAAAACGGAGTTGAATGTGGTCTTAGATTCAAGAATCCGGAAGTAACGTTTCAACCTGGAGACACTTTAGTTTGCTTTAAGTTAATCGATAAAGAGCAAAAGTGCGAATGGGATCCAGGATTTTAGATATTATTATAATATTATTTTCGTTATGAATTAACGCTGAATGATTATAGTTGGTAAGATTATGCCCTAAATAAATAAATAAATAAATGAATAAATAAATAATGTACATATACGTACAAAATTTATAGAGAAGGAATATTTTTTCTGTTGATTTATTTACCCGAAAATTGAGACTATTGAATATGTCGAATTGTTTGAAACTTAGGAAAAAGTTTGACTGATCAAATAAGATTCATATTTTTTTATTCATAATACACATTCATTATTATTATTATTATCATTATTATTATTATTGTGCAGGAATAATTACAATTGAATATAAATAGATTTCGCCGGACTATAATATTATAGACTTGGAGCCTAAGATTATAGATGATTCGATGCAGGAATAGTAGAAGAGGTCAATATTTAAGGTTTTAATTTTGTCGTAATTTGTCCAAACAATTATTCACTCATTCTCACAATCAGAAGCAAGTGCTATATTAGAAATAAGGCCAAGAGACGGAAGATACTATCCTTACATGCGAATCATCAGTCTCGACGGTATGTTGTTAGAGATTCCTATTTTATAATGGTTTAATTGATTGATTTAAAACTATTTTATTTATACAATTTATTTGTTAATTAAAATATAGAGAAACGTTTATAGTGAATTTATCTTCTAAAAGTAAAGTAAAATTGTCAATTCTAAGAAGGTATATTCATTTAGTTTATCTCTGTATGAATATTTTCAATAACCATAAGGCAAATGATCAAATTAAATTATTTTTCAATTAATTTTGCCAATCAAAGTTTGTATTATTATAAGCTCAGATGAATTTAGACTATACCCATGTATATTATACTTGTATCGCAGAGTATTTCCATAACTTTCAGATCAATAATCACCGTATCAAACATTATAAAAATATAAAAATATAGTCAAATATTGTTAAGTATCTTCATTCGTAAATGTACTACATTTCGAAAATTGTATGATTGTTTAATTGTTGAGAAAAGTTAAGGTTCTGCGCTACTAGTATAATTATTGTAAGAAGTAAAATTAAAGTAATGTAAAGTATCTTCGATTCTATTGAACACAATCGAAATACATTGAAATGACAATTAAATCTTGCCTTTATATTTAGTCATTTTGCGATTCCCTCATGTAATGGTTATTTCAGAATAATGGTACAGAGATAATAAAATTATACATATATAAACAATAAATGATAGACCCAAAAATCGTAAATGATATATAAAAACATTTCTTTCCGACAAAAAGCATACCAGTATAGCAATAATTGAATTCTATTATCAATTCAATTTGTATGTATAAAGAGAATGTATCTCTTGTTACTAAAAGCACCCAAGAAATTTTTTTCAAACATTTTTATGTGTATATAGTGTGATAGTTTTATCTGTAATCATAACTGTTAACATAAACTTTGATGAGAAAAAAGTAAAAATAAAAATCAGGAAAACATTGAACTTAACACAACTAACTCGTTAAGTACCTACATACAACATTGATTGAAAATGTGAATGCAATGTAATAAGTGTTTCTCTGTATTGAATAATCTTATATAATATTATCGATGTCATTAGTTTAATATATCAACCGAAATCAAGCAAATAATATTTTATACTTATATACAATACATACAACACGTTACAGCTGTCTTCTAGGTCGCTGTACGTATAAATTAATGGAAAAATTAATGCTGTCTCGACCGTGATTAATTGAACAGAATTCTATGTATGTTTTTTTCAAAATTTAGTTTACAGATTAATATCAAATTAAATCACTATTAGATCTATGAATAACAATTCTGATAGTAACCGCAGCACTTGCTTAACGATAAATCATCATTTTCAAATCGTTTCACACGATTCTTACATAACTGATATTTTTCTTTCTTCAAATACACAGAGGGATTAGGATTATACAAAAATTATTAACAAAGTTAACAATTGATTATCATATCGATAATTGGAACGAGAATAAGTGAGAAAATCCTAGTTACTTTCGCTTTGTAATTACTTAACTTTGAAAGAAAGTTTCTGTAAAAATATTATGGTAATCTAGATTGTCTTATATCATATCATAGATGTTTCAATATAACTTCGTTGGAATTGCAAAACCTCGTACTATTGGCATATGTGCATGTTCGTAAAGCACCGAAAAAGACCTTTAGTCTAAAGTAATATTTCTATTGTCTAAATACATTTATATAATGTTATTAACATAGCATGTTAATTAAGAGCAAATGATATACACAGAAATACAATTTTATATAGCGTTAAAGTTATGTAATACTTTCAATACTTATATTCGTATTAATGTAAGTTAATAATCGCTAATCAATATATATTTAGTATTTTGTATTTAAGTACCTTTTTACATAATTTTATTTAATATAAGTATATTCCAAACACTTTTACATTAAAATATGTAATACATAATGATTTGGGTAATAAGCGATGTTAGATTTTCAACGTAGTTGACTTTACTTAATTAAATGCGAATACCGGTAGATTTGAAACACTCAATAAGCTTGTTTAAAAGTATATTTTTTATTTACAATAAGATGAGGATTGATAACAGGAAGAGAAATTTGAGAAATGGAAATGTATAGGTATGTGTGTTTCAATCGAAACTCTGGATGTTCAATTAGTTAGTATAGTCGAGGAATGTTTGGAAGTGAATCTGGGATTTTTGGGTCAATTTAGTTTTTTAGTATACACAATATTAGAACAATGTTTGATTTCATAGCTAAAACAAAAAATGATTTAGGTTTATGAAGTGAAGTCTGGAATATTAGAGATTCTGAAGAACAAAAAATGATTTGATTTCTTCAAGGAACGTAATTAATATAAACGAAAATGACATGGTGAACTCTGTGTCAATATATTAGTTGAATAATAAATAAATAATATTGCGAATGTTTCTTCGATTAGAAAAATTTTATAAGTTTTTAATTAATATATGCATTTATGTATTTTATCAACATCTGTTTCATATGATTGAATCTTTAACCTCAGGTGATATTTAATATCGGATTAATAAATTATAGAAAAAAACATTTTTAGAGCGTTTTTTTTTTTTTTTGCAGCAGTAGTAGCAAAAATCACACTAATAAATTATTTATTTGTTTAGATATGTGAATATCTATGAACGAAAACTCAAAATTTTCCCCCTGAATTATTTTGCAATAAAACAAATATTTAATTGAGAGTAAAATTTCCTGTAATTTCAGAAATTGATCAGAAAAAGTCTCAAGTAAATACCTTAAATTATAATTTGATTATTGTTAGAGCATTTACTGATAATATTAAGCCAACGATAAATCTTGTTATGTATGAGAAAAAAAAAAAAATTAGTTAGGATACATATAGAAAAAATTCGCTGACGTTAAGACTAGTTGTATTAATTCACTATGTAAATAATATCAACATATCCTCAATTGATAATTATAATTTATATCATTATTTCATATCGTATGAATAAAATGTCTATTTTAAAATGAAAAGAAATATAGTTTTTTTTTTTTTTTTTTTTTTTTCATTGCATCGGTTTGCGTTATTAAACTGATTCAGTAATTAATCAATTAATTCTAAAATCAGATTAAAAATGCCTATAATTTGAATTTCTAGAAATAGACTAGACTGTAACAATCTATTATAAATTAAACCTAAGGACGGAAAATTGAATATAGTTGGTAAAAGGGGTTTCAATTCCCAACATACAAAAATTGTTCGGTTTATGAAACATTGCAATTTGGGAATTCCCAGAAGATCTTATAAACTGTGCAAATCAAGTGCCATTACCTATTCTGTTCAGATTTAAAAAACAAAAAAAAAATAGAGGTAAAGAAATATTCTCGTTATATGAGTTAGCACCGTCCAATTCTTATCTATTTTATTACAAACAAACCCAATGAATTTTAAATATATTATCTATTTGAATAATACCTCTACTACTACATCTACCCTCGCACTTTTTTTGTAAATAAATATTCCTCCGATTTGAAAGATCGATAAGTAGTCGTGAACACAAATAGACTAAAATCCCATTACCCAACTTCTGTATTTAAACTCCAGTTCTTGGTGCAATGGCTTCCCAATTATTTACAATAAATGAATAAAAAGATATCATCCATTATTCCAAAACGTTGCCTTAGGGATTAAAGTTTGAACAGAATAATTTAACAAAGTTTAATTCAACCTTGGCTCAATCTAATCGAAAATTTGATCAACTGGATAAAAGAAAAAAAAGAAAACTCCGTTTTTTATCTAGTATATGAATAAAAGCTTCGTTCTTGCCTGCGGTATACCTATATTCTACATTTTTAAATTGCAAAAGATTTCCCAACCGTACAACGAAAATACATTATTTCGCTATTTGTATCTAGGACTGTCGGGTGGAGTAGCCTGAGATGTACCTCTGTGCTTTGGTCCAGTTTTGAAAGACATTCGTTTAACCGGTCTCGGCGATATTCCATGCAGAGCTGAACTGTCTGCGGTATCACTGCTAAACCACACTCTGCTTCCATCGGATACTGAAATCGATACAATTATTTATTACGTTTTTAGAATTGATTGCTCTAATCTCGTTATTCTTCGTCAAATAAATGATATTTACATGAAACTGTACATGTTTATATCCTCATGATTATTGATTGATATAAGCTACTGATTTTTAGCAAAGTGTTGTAAACAGCATCGTAAGATAGACCTCACTTTGCATATGCATAATGATACTTGGATGTAGACAAACTTTGAACAACTTTTATTAAAATATTTTGGATGGTTTATAATATCTAAATATAATATGAGTGTAAATGATACGCTACAACCTTAAGCTAATCTAATTCTATATAATATTCTATAGACACAAAAATATAGAAAATTACCTCGCAATAGATTATGCAAGACTGTCAAAAGAAAATATAGTTAAGAAGATATAACAAACAGTGAAATGTATGAGAAGAATCTGATTTAAACTACAAGGTCTATAGTTTAACTAATCGAGAATTTAAGACGATGAAATAAAAATTGACACATATCGTGCAATAACTATCCAATATTTTTATAATATCAATGAAATCCGTGCTTTGAAAACGACCAATACCATCCTTTCAAATTATTTCGAAAAATCTCTTCAGAAGACCAATCAATCGAACAAATAGTTCACGAAGTAAAGATAAAAAAACCTAAATCCTAAATAAACAATAAAACTAGAATTGGTAGTATAGGAAATACGAGATAAGGGACATAAAAAGAGCATCACCTTAGACAGGATACAACAGGACGTCACAGAAATAATAAAATCAATAATACTAACTTGTCGGGTCGTGTTACAGGGTGGGTGGGAGTTAGTGGACTGGGTTAGTCACCTCTGTTCGCTCTATTGTCGGTGCTCGCTGCTGAACTACTCCTAAGACTAGGTCTTCCGTGATGTGAATCGATCAAAGCAGCTGCAAGATTGGAAGAGGCCGTAGACTGGACGCTCGTCATAGATCCTTGAACATTGATAAGTTATCAAATCTGCACAATTATCATTATCCCAAAACTATTTGTTTTAAGACTAAAAAACACCTGAGACAGAAGAAGCGCCACTAAAAGGACTCGGTGGCTGTACCGGGGAATAAACATTGGCTGCAAATTCCTCAAAAGTTGTAGCTTCCTTGTGGTTTCTTACTACAGTGTCCAGAGATCTTGCCCTTTCCTCGTAACTGATGAAACAAAAATTGAACACAAGTTTAAATGAGATTGAAGTTCAATTATATTAACAGATGTATCTAGTTTCATCAATAATTTTATGTTTCGAACTTACTAATGCTGGTATAAAGTTAGGGTTGATCTTTTTGCTCTACTAGCAGCCAAAGCCGTGGCTCTAACCAGTCCTGGAAGTACTGTATCTTCTACGATGGACTCGTCGAATAGCGGTCCAAAAAACGGGATCTCAGTCTTTCTAGATATCTGAATTCTGAAGAGTTTATTCGGTAGAGGATAAATAACTATTAAAACGTCGCAGAATTCTGTGGGTATTATATCCCTACGATAATCTCTCCAATGTTCAGACCAAACGATATGAATTTCGTCATTTCCCAGATGCCTTGTCTGAAAAGAAAGCATGGGTTTAGATCTTAATTTTCTAATAATTTTGTCAGCGTCTTTTGAATCTATGCGACTCACTTTTTGAAGAAGACTCTCAGGGCTGTCAGAAGGCATTCTAGTAGCGACGTGGAATATTACTTCGGCGAAAGAAGTCGCAAAATACGGAGCAGTTACTCCGCTAGCTTTTCCCGGTACTAATCCACCGAGGAATCCTGTATGAGACTCGAGTTCTATCTCCCATGCAAGCCTAGCAACAAAATTTTCGTACTCTTTGCTAGCCGTCACGTTATTCAGGATAGAATTCTTGTCCTCTTGACCTTGACCCACGTAAATAACAGCCATTTTATGCGTTTCTCTAGACCTCTGGCTGTCTAAGTTCCTCAATTCTCGCAATAGCTTTTCATTCTTTGAAAGCAAATGCAGCTTTCGCCTCTGCTCCCAACCAGATAGACCCAGATGAGAAAATAGCAGACGACAATGGTGAAATGGGGCTGGCGGAGGACGACATGATGGAGGACTAATCGCCGCTGCACACATGCTGAGAAATAAGAATTTCATGAGATGTTTTTCGAATAAGTTTTTCAAGATGACATTGAGCTAGTTAATTAAACTTACCTAATATGCTGATTCCAATTGTTTATGTGATCTCTTTCCATGTTTCTTTGCCCCAAAATAGCAGCTATAGTTTCACTTTCAAGTTGAGTTCCTTGCGGGGAATTAGCAGGTGCGTTTAAAGCTATTTCTGGATTTGTTAATACCTCAGGACTGGTGTGGCCTATGTACTGAAGAAGCTGGAAGAAGCAACGAACGAAATAAGACTAAATTCATTTAATAAATTGATGATTAAACAAACAAAACAAACATCGTCTAGATTGTCCATATCGCTTGCTGCGTTTCCAAAAGTAGGAAGAATATGCGGCTCTCTATGTCTCATAGTATGTTGTGGGGGGCTGCTTTGTGCTGGTAAAACGCTGCTAAAATCTTCTCGGCGTAATTTGGAGGACCAATCGACTGTAACGAAAGATTATTGACAAAAACTGATTGATTTATGGTCAATTTGGCAAATAGTGAGAGCTGAGAGTTTATATACCCGGTTTGCCAAACGGTGGAGGTAAATCATCGTCAATAAAGGGTTGGCTGTATAGAATAGAGCTATCCCATGAAGCTTTGCCAGCCAAATCTCGCAATAAGACTCTGACTGTTGATGGGGCTGTAGTTAATCCAGCAGTAACACCTCCGCCAGGTGCATCTAGTGCTGCCAATTCTACTAACGATAGAATAATGGAATTCGAAAGCATTAGCAGCTGGATATTTGGGGCTTGGAATACAGCAGAAGATAATTCGTCACTGTCTATTCCTGGAACATCGTCAAGTTCGACAACAAGAGATGAAAGACGCGCGGCTCCTATACCCATTGGAAAATGTCCAAGATGATTTACGAGGTGCATTAGTACCTGTGAATGAAATAGATACTCGTATCTTACGGCGTACTTGTTTAGCAATTAAAGAACATGTTTGTTGATTTTTTTTATACAATCAGCTCACCATTCGCGCAGCTAATTGTACAGCTTGAACGTTTCCTCGCCTAGGTGATTTCAAACCAGAATCTTCGGCCGACTTATCCAAAGATATGTCTGGATCAAAATCGTCGGTATCGTGCTGATAACACTTTGCCGAATCTTGTATATCCTTGCTCATTTTGTTATGCATTATGTTGTCTAATACCTGATAAAAATAGACGTTAAGATTCGGGTCTACGGTTGTTATTGTTATCCACTTAATGGAAGAGAAGAAGTCTTTGCTTCTTACTTACTGTAAATAAAGTTAGAAGCAATGGCTTTCCTTGGAATGGTTGTAACAGAACTGACGGCCCAAGCTGCATGGCCCATTCTCCAAGACAGAATAACATCGAAGTAGCTAAAGCACTTCGTCTTTCAGGCCCATTCATACGACCAAGAGTTTCTGCTAGAACCTGTTTTATAAATGGAGTATTTTAGCGTTAGAAAAGATCTGGCGAATAAAATGGAAGGGAAATATCGTGAAAGTAATATACCTGAATTATTTTGGCTGGAATGTTTGGATAAAGTTCCAGCAAAATGTCTGCTTGATCGCAGAGCAATAGAAGTGCGTCGCAAGCCACTTGACTCACAGTAGCGTGTGTAGCCTGAAAGAAACTTTTATTAAACTAAAATAGATAATATTAGATGTTTCTTTACAATGAAAGAGTTTTGCATAAAGCAGAGGCTAATTCATTAGGCAAAAAGAAAGCAAGAGATTATTCTGCGTTGCTGTAAGCCGTTAGATTTATATTATGGCCTTGTTTTGATCAGACTTACTATTTCCTGTAACTAAAACGGATTACATCATGCAGAAATATAATAATTAACGTGGCTTTTTAGTTTTTTTTAAAATAATTTTTAAACAGTTATGGGTCTCTCGTGAGAAACTTTGAGTTTTAATTATTCACAAGGAAGTGAATGGTATCAGTATTCTGTACAAACTAACTAAGACACACATCACAAGGTGCAACAGATCATGCAAAAGCAGAGAAGGCTACACCAAAAGTGCCTTGCAGGTGCTTCAAAGTACTGGTTCTGTATAAACCTTCAATATTAAAACTATAAGAAGTTAATAACGATCGAAATGAATCCATTACACTAGTTGATAGCTCGCTGATCTTCAGTTGAAGCTGAAACTGAACGATATAAACGACTAAAAGCACATTTTTTTTATTTCCGATTCATTATCCTTATTAATTTGTTGCCTGATGCAGGAAAAGACAAAGTTTACACGAGACAAATATGTAATTTTAATGCTGGACGGTCACTGTAACAAGTCAAGGTAAACTGAGTTACCATAAAGATTGGTAGAAGATTATAAAAGGGACCAAGAGAGAGAGAACTACCTTGTCTAGCAGGGGAAAATTGAGCCCGTCCTTGCGCCGCCCAGCCACCTGCGTCCTCTGTCAACCAGACCCAACAGAAATCACACCAATACACTAATACATAGCACCTACACCGCGTTAAGTTTAGTTATCAAATAAATAATCAGCCACCGGATTAGAAATTCCCTTTTATTTAAAATTATCTCACAATAAAATGGCATTTAACATGCAGCTGTGTTATCTACACTAAGCATGGTGCTCTATTCTCTGTGCACTACAAATTGCAATATAGTATATGTATATCCACCCATGCATCGTTCAGATATAATTTCTATATCGATTAGTAGATAGGAATGATGAAATAATCGCTAAGTTCATTATATTCCTTTGTACTACCTTAGAAATTTGCTGTTCCCTTCAAATTAGACCGAGTTACAAGACACATAGATAAATATTGTTCAATTTGACTCACCCTCAAGGCTAAAAGGAGCACCGTAACAGCTTCGGGTACTCTCGCATGTTGTGTTTTGTGAGATAATTCTCTGTATACAAACATACCGATGCTAGATAGTGCTATGCATCTGGCTATACCCGTTGGCTCTCGACGACAACTTCTTATAAGTATTGTTACAATATGTTCCTATGGTTTAAAAGACATTATACAATAAATTTACACGGGTATTCAGTCATTGCTTAATCTAAAACAAATTGAATTTCAATATTATAGGATTACCTTAGCTTCTGGACACGTTACTGTAACTATATCATTTCCGTTGGGTTGTAAGACAGGAAGTTTAGCAACCGTAGCTGGGAGAGACAGTAGTGAACCTAATATCGATACTGCTTCTGTTCTGGGAGCCTGTGATTAAAAATGAGTCAATAAAATGCGAAAGATTTCGTCAAAGGATTGAATTGTAAACGTTTAAGCTCACCTGAACGTCGTTACTGTTGAGTATAACATTAGCTGCGTGGATATAGTCTAGAATCAAAAGACTCGAGCCGGGGAGATTTAAACTGAATAATCTCGGCCCTGTGTATTTAACAAGTGCATGAAGAACCTTTGTGTCATTGCTAATTATACCGTTATGTACTGCCCGGTAAAATAACGTTAAATGTGGCTTAGCCAGGGATATATCCATCGGTTGAACAGTCAATAAACAAATTAGACGATATGCTGCTAGTCTACCAACTTCGTACTGTTGCGGTAGCTGTATTGCCTGAAAAATAAATAAGGAAAAAAGCTTCGTTAATTCATCTAAACAAAGTGAATTGATCAATTATACCTTGAAACACCATGGCGCTATTATAGTCAGCGGAGGAATGAGCTCTGGAGCTGGAGGCGTGCCTTGATTGTCGCCTGAGACTCCTTGGTTCAAACGAATCTGGAGTATGAAGTAAATGAGTTTATTTAGTTCGTTAAAAATGTTCAAAAATTGATAAAAATATTTTTACATTTCAAATGAGAAAATTGCTTAACAAAATCACCTTGATGAGTGTATGGGTCAATTGGACTAGGTAATCCATAACTTGACCATGCAGAGCAGGATCTTGAATATTATTAACATCTCCTAAAGCAGATAACATACGTCGCCACAGAGCAACAGCAACGTCTGGTAGCCATCCAGGAACTCCACCTCCGGCCATCACCGATCTTCTTTCCGATACATCGCTTGTGTCTAAATGATATTTGGAAATATTAAAAGAAAAAAAAAAAACAACTAGAACAAAATTTGCAACACTTTTGGTATATTAGACAGTTTTAAACTTATTTTAAGCAACGAGGCTGGACAAAAATTTCCCGTAATAATAAATAAAAATTAGTAAATAAACGATTGCAGTTTGCAGAACAGGAAAGTATTATTAAAGATTATTCTTACCCTTGAGAAATTTTTTAAGCGAAAAAGCCATTTTCAATAAGCAGTAAAGAAGACTACCTCAAAGTTCTTAATGATATTAAAGACTAGGAGACGATCAGTGAAATGTTGAACTACCAGTTTCTGTTACGTAATCAAATTTAAGTATAAGTAAATTGATAAAAACATTCGATTCACCCAAGCGTCACTTTAGGTTTACTAAGAAGTCTACAATCAAAGGAAGTCAATTCTGTTCTTCCTATTGTTTGGAAATCCCCCTTTTTTTACTTTCCTACTACAAATTTCTAATTCCAAGGCTCCCAACTTGCAGCCTACAATTGAATAAAACAGTACACTGTTCATTATTTCACAGCAAGCAAACTGTAAGTATCGAAAACGCAAGCCATGTGGTATTTTATCAGACTGTATAGAGTTACTGGTATGCTCGGATTATTTGTAAACAGTTTTGTCACAACGTCTGATAAATCCTACACAATACTTAAACCAGCTTTTATCGAACTCTACCAATCCAGTTAGTACATTAATTGATTTAACATGCAAGTCAATAATTCATCAAAGGCATATGATGTTGTCATTGTTAGAAGAGTTAAATTATTCGATGTGAAAATTCATGTGTGGTGATAAAGTCACTAGCTACAAGTCATATTATCACATAGAACAATAAAATATCATTTCTGGACATTTTTTTATTATAATTTCGATTAAAATGAGGCTTAAAACTATCATGCGGATGATTGGTGACGGTATACTACTCACCGATACTGTTACCGTCAATATTCTCAATTTGTATGGGGCTATCCTTGTTGCTATCAACGCCGCTGCTTGGTGTAGGGGAAGGACACCGTGGTGAGGGTGGTTCGCTCTCCACCACAACTACACTGTCCAATGACTTAGTCCGTCGGCTTGGTAACATTTTAGCTATTGTTGTACTGCTACCAGTTCTTGTAGACAATAGTCTTGCCATATCTTGCTCTATCGAAAGAGGGAGTACTGTCGCGGGGAAATTATTTGAGCTTAGTATATTATGACCCTGGTTTTAAACTTCGTTAAGCTATTCCTAAATTAACTACAAATACAGTTCGATTACAGGATCTAGTTCATCATGCATAGCTTCTTTTCACACGTCTTGATCTTCTTTCTTAATTTTACAGAAGATGTGGTTTATCAGAGTTAATAGTGTGATGGTTTGCCCTCACATCATATTTTCGAGTTTTTAGCACCGATAATCTTGACGGATTGTAGCAAAAATGAGAATGGATGTTGCGATTTAAAGAACAAAACGTTAAAAGGCAAAACACTGTACCAACAACGAACCAGCTTGACATAAGAGTAGATATTTTTAACCCAATGACGACACGAAAAAACCGAAGAGAATAAGACGACAGAGAGAGAGAAAGAAGAAAAATAGTAAAATAAAATAAGGACAAAGATATAAATAGATGGGCTAACAAAATGGCAATATATAAATTCTCTTTGGCCAAGAATTGAGATCCCATTTGGCAACGAGATTTAACCAGTTAGAAAAAAATATGAAAAATCATAAGACAAAATCAATCAAACATTTTGCTATCAAAACTCACCAGGAACTCCGGAATGTATAGTATGGGTGCGATGTCTGTGAAATTTAACTCTGGTTTTTCCATTGTATATTGTGTTGTCGCTTGCACTTCGTGGAATTGGACGGAGCTTCCTTAAATCTCGCATAGGATGATCTTGGGTGAAATAAAACAGAAAATGAGTAAGAAAGATTATGGTTTCAATCAGCTTAAGACTAAATATCAGAAAACTAGAACTATAAAAGTGAAAATTTGGCCAAAATCAATTCAGACTCTCCTTTATTAGGCCTAGAACCATTTTCGAAAGATCGATTAAACTTTCTATATCAATATCAGAGTATTTTTTGCTGGAAATAGCTTCCATTCACCTGTTACATTATCTTTTGAAATAGTTCCGGTCTCCTGATCAACGCTGCCTCTTCTAGGTGGTTGAACACTGCCTGTCGAAGCAGCTCTGCTTCCTATACCACGCCTCTTCTTTGATTTTTGCTCACTAAGTCGATCAAGCGGTAGATCATTCAGATCCAGATTGTAAACGTGTCTGGCTAGGACCCTGGTCAAAGTATCCAAAGTTTTCTGTAAGTAAAAAAGAATTGAGATAAAGCTTTTACGCGTTTATATATAAATTTGTCGTATTGGTTTAAATCTGGAAACGTAGTAGTTAAATTTGGTCACTTTTTATCAATAACTTACGGCCCATTCGCGGATCAATTCTTCCCACTGAGTCAGAGAAGTTAAAACCGTGAGAAACTGGTCCCAAAGTTGTGTAGAAATGACGACATTAAGATTAGCTTTGATCCAAGTGACTATCAGAGTCTGAAAAATGGCTGGCGCTAATTTTCCGCCAATACTTTCTTGCTGTTTTCTTCGTGAGGTCTTTTCACTTAATACTAAAGACGTGATCTGAAGTAGTACCCTGAAAAATGATGAATATATGATCACAAGTGTTGATTAAAAGTTAATTACAGTGATTATTACCTGAGCAATTGTTCCCAGGTTGCAGGCTCTAGTCTGACTTGCATGACTACATGACGGTAAACATTTAGAACACGTTTACAGCTGTCTGTTTGTTCCTCCAATAGTGTTGCTGAGGCATTACCGCCTGGTGTTTCTAAGAAAAATACATTTGAAGCTTGGGTTACAAAGACTTGTAAAACATTTTGCAATCCAGCTCTCACAAACAAGTTTTCCCTGTGAATAGCTCCGAGATATGAATCATTTCTTAGTCTAGTTTGCCTGTAGCTCTCTGGCGGACTTCGGTCGTTTATTGAAGCTTCTTTTTTCTGATTATCTTCTGGTTCTCTGTCTTTGTGACCGTCCAAAGGCTCCAGCATAAATGGCGGAAGTTCCTGGTTATAAAAAATTGTACAATTTAACCAAATCTTCATACTTCCTGGCCCAATTTTCCATTAGAAATGTAAAAAAATGTAGCTTACATTCATCTGTATCCAGTCTTTGTAAACAGCAATAGCTTTTCTAATAGCACCGGCGTGTGTGAAGTCCAGTAAAAATGCTTGTCTATAAAGTTCGTGAACAAAATTCACGTTGTCTCTATTACCGTAGAAAACTTCTCTGACTAATGTGATGGCAGACATAGTATTATCTTCCTGGCTTTCATGTTGCGAAGTTACTTCAGGCGATAGAGTATTAGGATCTGTTGAATTTTGGACAACAGAAACCCGGCGAAGTTCAGGCTCTGCGTTTTCTTCACTAGTTGTTGTACTGATGGATATAATATACCGTAAATTAATTGTTACTCAAAGAAAAACCGTCCTTAACATAAAGAAAATATACGTACTTTGGTGACGGTTGAGCAAATTGACCATCTTTCTTTGTGACGTGAGTGTACTTAGCGACCCATTTTATGAGAGTGACTTTACAGAGCGCATAAACATCCTGGCCTTGATTCACCGAAGGTTTTCTCATACAAGGAAGCTCCAAGTTTGGTTTATAGAGTGAAAAATTATCGTTAAACTCTGGACAAATATGACGGAGATAAGTCGCCTTGAATCTTTCCAGTAAAAACTGAAACGCCTTGTGTTGTCTTGTGTGTTTGTCCCGCCATTCAACTTTGACGACCTAAATTAACGAAGAAGAATAGCATTTAATTTAAAATCAGAAGTAATATTCCATTCCATGGTCTGTTTTTGCACAATTATATACCTGGCTGACCATAAAGTCGAGTAGAGCTTCCAGAAACCTTACAGTTTCGTTGTCTAATGGTTTTTCTCCGCTTTGAGGTGGGAGAATTGGTCCACCGTCAACCAAACTCACAGGTCCTTGAGTTACTCCGCTGTCGTGAAAGATGGTTTGGCCCAGTTGAGTGTCGTAGAATTCTCTCTTTTCTTTGTCGTCGTAGCTGGCCGATTTTGTTGGCTTATCTTTTTTATTGTCAGACTTTCGTTCCAGTTTGTAAGGCGAAGGCTGACTTGGGGGAAAGCCGGGTACCAAACAGGCAAACATTTGGTGAATGTGGTCCGGCGCATTATCTCCCAGAGCTTGGTACCAGAGAATGAAGTACCTGTATGAGATAAAGGTGTTTTTTTACATCATGCGAGAGGTTGAGTTGATCAAGAATTTTAATTTCATGCTAATTTATGAACCTTATTGCTTGACGACGTAATTTCCAACTGTTTCCAGGGTGCAATAACTTTCTTAGGATCCTCGCCAGGCTGTGACACTGCCATCTTCGATTCAGAAGTTCCGGAAGTAAAGTTAATATCTTTTCTAAGAGTTGCAAGACCTGCTCTAGCTCTTCTCTATGTGCCTTGTGAACTGTTTGTGGAATTAGATAAAGTTAGAGAATTGTTTTAATTGAAATTGGTCAATTTTTACACAAAATAATCATGCCACAATGCTTGAAATTGGTGTCATGTGCATCGGGTAATATTTTTAACAGGGAAATATTTTGTGCCGTTTTATCTTGAATCATTTATTTTATTTACTCATCATGCAAGATGTTAGCTTTTGATTAAATTCTAAGAGGTTTGATAAGATTTTTATTGGTTATCAAAAAATATGTGTATGTGTAGAATTTTCTGGATAATTTATAATCCTTGATTGAAATAAATAAGATTGTTGTGTCTGGAGTCTGTCTTTTTGCCTGTTTAATAATTGCTGAAAAATTTATACATATAATAAATCACAAACTCACGCCGTTTAAATTCCACAACTTATTCTAAGTAAGAAAATCTTGCATGCTCGGCAGAATACTGTTTCACTTACCGAGGTGAAAAGAAAGTTCTGTCAGCAAAGTGATAGAATGGGAATAAAGAAAAACAATTATAATTAGTACACAGTTTATGGGCAAAGAATTAATCGTGATATAATAAGAAGATAAGAGAAATAAAAAAATAATAATAATCTAATTTCAAATTTATACATACATATATTTACATTCGTTTAAATATATCATATTGAGTAGAAAATCGTGTCAGTAACATATTAAGTTACACAATAACCAATAGTACAATGATTTCTATTCTACAATTGTGAATCATAATAGGGAAATTAAAATCAAACTTACCACGCTGTCGCAAATTTGCTTCGGCAGACACGAAACAATCGTAAAGTATGAAGTATACATGACTGAAGTTTCCCTCAAAGAAACCCTTCGCTTCGTCCGTGTCTACATTTTCTATAAAAAATAAGAAACACATGTAAAAACATTGAATCATTCTTTCATTGGGTAGAAAACTTCTCCAGCTAAAAGGAGCATACTTTATTAATAAACTATACTTTAGACTCCGCGGCTCAAGGATCTAAAATTTTTATAAACAAGGAATAGATCAACTGTTTCAAACTCGTGATATAAATAAAAGTATGTTGAGTTAACGGAACAAGAACGTGTTCACATCTTCTGTTAAAAATGAAGTATGAAACCGAAGAATTCGATATTTTTTTGTCTAAAACTTGCAACTACATCAGACATTAATATATAGACCTATCTGTTTGTAATACTAAAGTAACTTTAGCTGGATATGGAGGCCAAAAGCAAGCTGTGTGGTCGACTCGGCTAGCTTGATCATGCGGTCGAGTGATTAGATACCAACCAGTTCCTATATAATCTTGTTTAACCACAGCTTCAGGGGTGCGCAAAGTTATCCTATATTATTATCGATTACTACATAACAGGTGCCAGGATTTAACAGATTGTTCATAAACTTCATAGCTAATGATTTTTCTATTCAAAGAGCAGAAAACGAGTTCTAAAATCAATTGTGGATATAATATGGAGCTGAAATTGCTGAATTGGTCTTGAATATTGTTGTTTATCAATCGCAACAGTTAAAAATAAATTCTATATTTCCCCAGAGAGAAGTTTCAATCATCTAGATTTAATTTATCACTAATAAAATACAAAAAACCAGAAGGCGGATTGGCAAAACATGATAAGCGAAAGTAACGTTGACTCAATTAAATGAATCAAATAAAAGAAACTTCGAATTGGGATAAAAAAAATTGTTACAAATGGGGTTTGAACTTGTTTTTTGTTTTCAAGTCACTAGAGCATTGGGGTGGAGGACTGGCCAGAATCTTGAGCTCTGAATCATAATTTTTTTAATTTTCGAACCGAGAAAAGAATCTTGAGAGGATAGCGAAGGCTCGAAATGATCAAAAATTGAGTTTCTTTATTATTTGATGACCTCAACCATCGCCAAACAAGGTCTGCTGGTCAGTCTCTTAGTTTTATCAAATAAATGCAAATTTTATGAAGTGAGATAAAAGGAAAAAACAAGACTCCAGCATCCATAGAGCGAGGCTTTACTCCTGACGATGCGAGACGCTGTTAGTTTTCATAGACATAAAAGGCTAGGACTGGTTTCCAGTGTTTTCCAATAGTATTTCAGCGGGTATAGTTTAGCTGATACGAGGTGGTGGATAGTAGAAGGACGACAGGTAGATGTACATATTTGTGAGTAATTGCGTGGGTGTGATGAAGACTAATGGTCAAGTATCCGACCCGAAGGTTAGACGGCGTTAAAAAGTTTGTTAAAAGAGTGAAAAACGGGTGAAATGTTGCATTAGTATATATACATATATTTTTTAACTCACCTAGCACGATTTTTAGGTGTTTAAACCTAGTAGCGCTGTCCTTTTTAACATCCTGGATTTTAAGTGTTGACTTTTTGACGTCTACGTGAAGTTTTTTGCTGAACATTATTATTCAATGCGAGTCGCCGGCGGACTCGCTTAGATATACTATCATCGATTAGACTGAAAATATTCCTCATCAGTTACACACAATACTTGTTACTATTTTAATCAGACTTTTGACAGATCGAATTATTTATTTTTTTATATTAAAATGTCACTATCAAATTCTTCCACTGTAGTAGTCAGTGGCCTAGGTAGGTAGCTTTAATAATCACATCTAAACGGCGGCCATCTTGTTTCTCACCGCGAACTATATGCCAGTCCCAGGGCAATGACATCACCAATCGTTAAATCATTACAATTTTGAACCTGAACCAGTAAAACGAGACCTAAAAATACAAGAAATCGTACAGAAATTAGCTAGCGATATTCAAAACATTTTTTTAATAAGCATTCACTTTCATTTCACTGTAATATAAGGAATGTCAAATATTTATACACAATACATATTCGAATTTGGCGCATTTGCGACTAGAGACACGGAAGGTGACGCCACTGGTATAGAAATCACCACTAACGCCCTCTATCGATTGAACTATGTACTAAAAAGACCAATTCAAGCGTCGGTAATTTATGACATAACGAAAGCTGTCTATCTCGTGTTCACTCTATGGTTATGAAAGGGAAAAAAAGACAACGTGATAGAGAAAAAAATCATCTATGTCACGAAGCGGGAAAATTTGTATCGAGTTAAATTTTATTAGAGACGGAGAGGGCAGGAGTCGTAGAGCGAAGATACAATCTTTTTGGGAGTTTATTGACGCTCAGAAAGAACTTATTCCTCTACATCCGTCCGAGGGTATGGCAATTTAAAAATACTTATCTTATTTGAATTATACGAAATGGCTGAGATTTAATTTCAATAGATTTTAGGTGTAAAAACGAACTGGATAAAATTTAAAAAATGAATTTATTCTAATGCAAGATAAATTCTTTTTCATCCGAGGTGTTCAAAAACTACGATATTCCACACATTGTACTTTTTTTCATATAATAATTATTTCTATTTTTCGTTATTGCTTCGGCTGGAAACCCCATTAAACTGCTATAACTTGACACTTGTGATCATACGCACGGGCTCATCAAGAGCCTATTTTAATGCATCGCAGTGAACTGACGGTCTTATAATTTTCTCCGAAATAAATCTAATCTAATCAAATTTACTCTAATCTAATCATAGATGACGCAGAATCAATTATCAATTGTTCAAATTCGTCGTTTTGCCAGAAATCAAATTGCGAATATCGCAACGACGATCAATCTCCGAATATTTCGAGTCAAGAAATAGACGAGAAAGATTCAATATCAGATAATTCTAAGTTCTGTACTCAGCCCAATCAATTACCCTCTAAGGAGAGCATCTGGTACGAAGAATTGCGCATTTTCAAAGAACTGGGCCTCGATCGTGCCGCTTTAGCCGCCAGCAACGCTTGCAAACGCTGCCTTCGAGACGAGCGAAATAATTTGTTAGTCAAGATTTTTTTAATTACGGTTTAGAAATTTTTAGGTAGTTTCAAATCAAGACACCGGATCCAAGATCTTTAAACAAGGATAAACCTTTCCAGAAATTAAACAAGCTTATCGTTAGTTGAACACGACAGTGACGTCGCTAATTTTTTTAGAGATAAAGAACCAGAACTTGCGGATTCTGTTGTTCAATCTTACGATGAGTTAAACGCGGATTTGAAGGCCTTCCAGGAACGTATTAAACACCAAAAACCAAAATGCGCTTACAAAGATCCCGGAAAGTATCAACATTTGATTCAATGAGGTATATCGAGCCTTCGCCTTGTACAGTAGAAGTTCGTCTACCGATTGTAAGAAGTTGTGTATCCCCAAGGGAACAGAACTAAACAATTCGATCCAACACAGCGAGGGATTAGATCTGTGAAATTTGTAAATTGAATAAAACGAGTTCGAATTTCTATCGAGTTTGAATATCTCTATTATCGCTGTATTTTTGTTTTTATAGCTGTAATGTGTTACAATAATTTTCGCGAATGGCCGTTGAAATATAGTATATGTACAAATATATATTGTACGCAAGTAAAAGCCATTTTGTCCCTCGATGGTCGATTTCCGGTGAGAATCTACGACCCGGAACTGACGTATACTGCACGTCTACCACAAAACCACCCTTAATAAACGACTGGCTCTTGCGATAGGAAAAAAAAAAAAAAAAAAAACTATTGACCCTTGCGGGGGGGCGACCCTACGGGGCATCCGGAAGTCCTTTCTCCAAGTTCCTGTCCTCGCGCCCAACAACGGCTTTAGTCATTCATCAAGAATCCCTTCAATGTCCGTAGTATACATGTTCCTCGATCATCGATCGTGTTATTATTATCATTATTATCATCCTTTTTTATTTTCGTCTCCTTTTATCGCTGCGTTAATTAACGAAGGTCTCTCTCGCCGCCTCTGCCCGAACGCAAGGAGATCCGTGTTATAGTTTATAAGAAGACGAGAGGCAGAGAAGAGGAGACCAGATGTCTTTGCGTCGTGGAGGCCCCATTCATGGTCGGCGAGCGTCTGCCTGCACCTTGCTCTTTGGTGGGCTTACGGCTCAGCTCCTTACTGGATAAGAGAAATTCGATCTACCTTAGGTCTACGACTACATCCCTCCTCCGTGATGCTCGCGATATATTTCCTCCCCATATAATACCTACATGTATATATACAATATCCACACAATACATACATAATTTATACATTACTATAACTGCAGTTGAAAAAATTTTCTATAGACTGTCTTAATTTGTGAAATCCCTTCAGATCTAGTCATAACTGTGCCGTAATAATATTATTGCAGATTATGGATGTGTAAATGTATAAATTTTGTTGTTGTTGTTGATGATTAATCAGTGCAGATAATTTAGATAGATATAGGGATGTATGTATGTATGTACGTACATAGACTGTATACGTGTACTTGAATTTTTTTTTTATAATAAAATATCGTATGTTTAATCGGTGTTGGCCCGCATCAGGTTGATCGAAGACCCCCCAGCCGGAGTCCCATTCGTTGGGTCCGACCGGCTGTGCTTTGCGGGCCACTAGACGTATGGGTAGTATAACTATATAGTTAAGCTGCGGGGAACTGCACGCCTCTTATTTTCTCCCTCTTTACCCTATATCTCCTCTCTCTATTTTTTTTTTTTTTTTGTTGCTTCTTTTTTTTTTATCCTTGGTTGTACCTGCGCCACGTCTTCTTCTTCTCCTTCTTCTTCTTCTGCATGCATGTATCCATACATGTACGTACGTATATATTTAACGCTGTATACGCGTATGTATGTGCAGGGTATACATATGTATACCCGCGTCGTGGTACCCGGTGCCGATGGAACGAACAATGGAGGCGGGATGCTCATTTGTCTGCGGGCATTGTTGCTCGACCGGGCGGAAACACGAGCCTCCCCCTTTTCCTCCTTCGCCCTAGTGAGTTGTACGACGGTTCACCATATACATACATACATACATACATACATACACACGGTATACCGTACCGCGTATGAAGAGAATCGGAGTAGGTATAGGTATAAGGTAGGTAGGGTACGCGTACGCGCGGGGTATCTACCGAGTACCTACCGTAGAATTTTCACTTTATAGTACCTTGGCTGTGCTGCATGGTCTCGTCCTTACTCGAGGACAGGCTCGATCGCCGAGACTCTGAGAGATAGTCCCGGTTACTCCAGACACCGAGAACTCAACTCATCGTCAGCTGAACTTAAATCAACTGAACTGAACTGAACTGAACTGAACCGAATTTAACTGAACAGACTACGTACTAGTCCCCCCCTTAGCGTTGTAAAAAAAAAACGAATAAAGAACAAGACAAAGATACATGAAACAAAATGAAAAGAAAAAACTAATGCGTGTATTATAGTTATAGTCGGTGGATGAATTAAGTAATTGAAAAAGACAAGAAATTTGGATAAGACAAGTCCAGATTTAGGTCGCGATCATAGTAATGGTTAAGAATACCCTAAAATATGGCCCAGGACCTGCGCAACATCGATGTATGAGATGAAACGAAAAAAATTTCAATATAATTCATATTATACCGTGAAGTTCAGATACTTACGTTGTTTCAAATCTCATTCGATTGTCCCGAACCAGCCGATTATCGAACCCTTTTTTATTTTCGAGTTATGATTCGGTCTTTATTCCTTAACAAGAGTTGAATGATTTCGATTGTGAGGAGTAAAGAAAGATTTGACGGAAATTTAAGTTAAGGTCATGGAAGGGGGACAGCGATCGGGGATACACTGCACACACGCACAAGTTTACCGCATCGACGTATATATTATTCTTTATAAGATGTCCTCGTGTATGTATATACGTACAATACATACCTACGTAGATATCTATACATATATGGATATAATATGCCTTGGCGGACTTAGAAGAAAAGAAGCAAGGTATATACGGGCATCTTCTGGCTCATTGAGCCCCGGAACAGATTCGTCGCGACGTGGTCGACGTCCCCGTGGATTACGTGGGCCTTATGTTAGTCCCAAAAATAGGGAGATGGTAGCGGTGATGGAGAAGGGGAAGGGGAAAGGTGAGGGGAAGGGAAGGGGCTACTCCCTTATCTTCGACATCAGTTGAGCTTCCTTCTTAACGCGTGACCGAAGACCGCCGTGTAACAAAAATGACGCTTGCTAGCTGCTCTGGACCCTTACAGATGCCTAAGGATCGCGTTCATCCACTATACGAGGAATCGCGCGATAAATAAAAAATGTTCATCGGCTTGGTCGATATTTTGTTAAAGATCAAAAATTCGCTTTACTCAGAAATTTCATTTCTTTTTCCCCATTGATCATCATATCGCCATGAATCAATATGATCGTTATATAATTATCGCCGATTTTTTCCCAGTTTTTGGCAAATAATATACAGATCTATAAATTATCCGCGTACATGATGCAGGTTCGTTTCAATCTATCGCTACGCGCGGTATAACCGCGTTGCTGCACCTAATATCGCCCGGTATTTAATTTTGAACGGGAATATAATTTGATGTTAATAGAATATTGGCGAGAGCCCGGTATAACCATAAATCTTTGTTAATTTGGCCAGAGCAATTCGACTTGCTCCTGGTTATACCTGCAGAGCTCGTCTTGTTGGTACGGTGAAAAAAGGAATACTAAAAAGGAGGACTCTATAGAGCTCCTGCAGCAGCAATAAACTGGGGATGGTTCGTTCGCTAAATTGCCGTGTAATTTTAATTCCCTTAAGTATCGCTGGACCCGGCGATTGTTTTTCGTACTTTAAATTTCCCCCTCTTGTATGTACATACATATATCTGCAGGAATTGCACTATATGTACCTTTTAAAAAAAAGATCAGATATATATTACAAAAAATTGTATACAAGAATTACTCAAAAAAATAAACTCCACGATTTGTATAAAGTATACACACGAACGCCGCAACTCGCATTGTCACAGCATGACATAGTTAGTCACGGTTTAGGGTTGTTATGCCGGTTAGAGTCCTTGGCTCGATTGGCACCGATCAAAACCCTAATTTCACGGATATTTAACGGTCGAACAGAGCCGTTTATGTTGGGTAATGGCGTAGCGTATACAGGGAATCGGGGGAATCCCCTGACCCTTCGACACGTATATACGAATATTACGCATCGTCGGTTTCGAAAACGACATTTATAAGACGTGCAACGATATTATGTTTAAAAAACATATCGATGAAAACATGTCCGAATAGTTAATCGTTGTATGTATATGTATAGACGCTGATATCTATCAAGAGACTCGGTAGAGTCTCGCGCCAAGTACATCAGAAAAAAAATATATATACACAGGGCGTCCAAGAACTAAATGTCCAAAATGAAAGGTGTCGTAGAGGAGGTCGAACCGAGTAAATTCTCCCGAAGAACATGGGATCTTCGAAGTCGCGTTCGCGAGATACCACAGGTTAAAAAAAGTTTCGTTTTGCGCCGCGGCGCCGCGGCGCAAAACGAAACTTTTTTTAACCTGTGGTATCTCGCGAACGCGACTTCGAAGACCCCATGTTCTTCGGGAGAATTTACTCGGTTCGACCTCCTCTACGACACCTTTCATTTTGGACATTTAGTTCTTGGACAGAAACATTAATCTGTACCCGGTCAATCAATACCACATGAAAGAATTTTTTTTTTTCAATGTACTTGGCGCGAGACTCTACCGAGTCTCTACCGAGTCTCTACCGAGTCTCTACCGAGTCTCTACCGAGACTCTACCGAGTCTCTACCGAGACTCTACCGAGTCTCTACCGAGTCTCGCGCCAAGTAGAGTTATATACCGCACGTGGGTAGATATATACAGCAGTATTATATATCTATATATACATAGATAATATATAAGTGCGCTAATACCAATATAGAATAATAAATTGGCGTTCGTTTTATAAACACACAATAATAATCGTAAGCCGATGATTATCGTGGCGATGGGGTCCCTCTCTATATAAAAATAATATAAATAAAAAAACACACGTATTATACATGGTTAGACACCCCCTGTAGGCATGGGTTACGGCCGTATACTATAGCTATATACGTATATCGAGAGAATAGTCTAATAAATAAAAATAATAAAACGTCTGCCAAACACAAACTATGACGTAAACGAAAGTTGAGTTTCTGCTCCGGATGTGTCGATGACACGGATACACATCCGCGTTTAAGGTACATACATGTATGTGTGTAGATTAAAGTGCATAAACATAACAGACGTATGTGTGTCTGTGTATACACCGAATATATATACTATTATAATAAACTAACATCGACTATAATGAGCGGAGTTATAACAGACGAACTGTAACGGTGATCAGTTGATCCCGGGAGATCGAGATGAAGGAAACGAAATTTAGTCAAACCCGGCATTTAAAAAAAAAAAAAAACGAAAAATAGAAAAACGACTGGAACTATTATACTTGTAAGTATCGTTTATATGAACCGCGTGCAATTTTACATGCTAATTCATCGATCCATGATTACCGGGTTATATACTAAACGGCACTTAATGTTCGATCATCGATTTATGGCAATAGCTTTACACATATAATGTCGATACTCGTATATACATCGATATGTTAGATCGAATTGGCATCGAATGGTCCTCGTACGTGTGGAGCGCGTGGTGTGTATATCTGCCCAATCAACGATCCAGCGTGTATATATCAGCTATAATATCCATAATGTGTAATCGTGTCGGTTATATATCGATGTAAAAATTTTGTATGGGAGGTGGGTTCGGGTCGTTGCGTGGCCAGATGGTCGATAGAGAAAATTTCGATCGATTATTGCTGCGGAGCGTTGTTAATGAAATTTAAAAAAAAAATAATACTCTTTAAAGAACCCGAAAATAAAGACCCCGGAGGGTTTGCCTTTACTTGCGATCGGCTATGGATCGGAGAAACTCGACTATACACCTACGTACTCTAGTAGCATGCATGTAGGTGGTAGTGACTTATATATAGTGGGCGCTTAAAATGTTCCTTCGCCTCAGCTAGCCCTAGGTCAGGTCAGGATGGGTTAGGTTCGAGACCGTCGTTTAACGGCCTCGCGAGGCTTCGACCTCTACACGCGCGAGGCTATTGATTACCTGTTACCGAGTCCCCAGAGTTAAGCCATATTATTAACAAAATCTAGTTCCCGTTCACTTATAGGATAAAAAAACGGTACCGAATTATCTCCTAGCTTTTTATATACACGACGCATCTTATACCTATACGTATACGCGTATATCATAGAGGAAACAAGTTTTTCCTCGATTATCTCCGCGGTAATTAACCTCACGGAAAATTACCCCGAATGAAAGTTTTAGCGGTTGATCAGGGGCGCATTTTATCTGAACAAAAATTTTCCGTAAAACGACGCGTTCGGCTTGTGCACCGTGCGATAGGTTTTTGCGGAACCTGATCGCTGAACAGGTGCAGGCTGACTGCATCGTACGTCTGCACTCGGTATTATAAAAGGTAATTTCGATGTAGATCGATCGATTTTGCATTTTAATGCACCGCTGGTTTTCGATACGTATACTTATATGTATATACCTACCGCGGCTATGTATGTATGTACCTACTCGGTCATCCGTTGATGTTAGTTAGCGGATAAATATATTATCGCAGTGTGAGTTTGCCCCATTTTCCACGGCACTGTATATAATAAACGGGCCTGAACAAGATTCGAGACTGCAGACACAACTAATTATTCTAATTTGTTCAGAATTCATCTCAATTCGTCGCTAGGAAGAAGCTATTATTCTCTCAGACAGTATATAGTACGTATATAACGCGCGGCTGACAACTCTGCACGTACTCGACCAGCTTGATCTAGTAGACAATAGACCCAGTCTGGGTAAATTGCTATTTAAAACACGTCTGGTAATTTCGAGGACATGTACTTTCCACCAATAATTCTGCCTCTGTATAGCCGTTCTGCAGGAAGCTATTACAA
The DNA here is from genome assembly GCA_949628255.1 of Macrophya alboannulata. NCBI lineage: Eukaryota > Metazoa > Arthropoda > Insecta > Hymenoptera > Tenthredinidae > Macrophya > Macrophya alboannulata. The sequence continues at coordinate 1,920,288 of OX451212.1, read as the reverse complement.
GTATGGCAAAATCTCGTGTATTTTGAATATCGTTGATATCGTTTTTTTGGTATACATCTTTTTACCCTTTTCAAACCCTATAATTCAATATTTAAACCTCGTGCACAGGGTCTACCACGCGTTTCTGTGCGATAAAACGTGCGAAGCTTCACGCCAGAGTCAATTATCATTAATTACGTTGACGAGTGACAGCCAGGGCCACCATCAGCATCACCACGACCACCACTAGCTGGATAAGCGGACGCAGAAAGTAGGTAGTTTAATTCATCGCATCCCCCGGCCTCCGAGCCGTCTCTGCAGTCTCCGTTCCGTCGCTTCCTTGTAGATAGCAGACGCGTTCTTCTGCAGAGAGAACAACATAGGTAGTACCTAACTAGCTGCATGCGTTAAGCAAGTGTTAACGTTGATTCGCGAACGCAATTCGCTACTTCCTTCCTTCAATTAGAGTTAGGCTAAGCATGAATTTGCTATATAAGAAGAGGAGTTTGTCGATTCTTCTTCGTCGCATTAGCTGTGCGAACGTTCCGCTTATTTTGTATATTATTTTTTCTCGTTTTTCGTCACTTTTTTTTTTGTTAACCGTAGATTACATAACGGACGCAGAATTTCATCATTGAAAATGAGTATTTAGATTAGTTGACTCCAATTGACGTATACCGTGAGAATCTCTCGGTTTCTACTGTGTGAACGGCTATATCTCGTACGATTATATTATTACGCACCGAGTGGCAAGCCAACAGCTCTCTAGCTAGAGCTCTTGCTGCAGTATACTCGTTATTATATAGAACTATAACCGAGTTAATCATGCAAATTGTTACACCCCGCGCACGTTATAGTTTTCGTCTCCGAAGTAACGCGTTATATTACGCAATTATTGTTCTATCCCTGTGTATCCGTCACACGTCATAATTCGACGATAATTAACACGACCTTTTCGAATTTTCTGATACTACCAGAAACCGTACCTGTATAAACTTTCTAAACTTTTCTCAAAATCTGCAAAAAAAAAACAGCAAAAAAACGCAAACAGATCGACGAGAGGAGCGAAGAGATAACGAACCGAAAATAGATCAATGCATGGGCTTGTGACTGGGCTAAATAAATCCGTAATATATATATCAGAGCTGAATAATGAGGGGTATAATTTTCACCATTCGAGTACATGATATGGCGCCTAGCTATACGTGTGACATGAGAGAGTTAGCTGTATAATATACGAAATGCTCACACGTATAATAATAATAAATCCGAATACTGCAGTACGTTGAATGTGTGCTATATATATGTACGTGTGTGTAAAAATCTATCCATGTATGTTATATACCCCGCAGGAGAACAGTGAGCTTCCAACGTAATAATATGGTTTTCGGTTTCTGTATTGAAACACGATTCTCACTGGGGTAGGTCGTGCCGCAGAGCTCCGCCACTCAGCTAGCCACATATATTATACCCATACGTGTAATTCGGTAACACGTATGTGTAATATACCTGAACGTTAGTCACACGCGTAGAAACACCTTAGCTAATAATTATATATCTACACCTGTGTCCCTCCGTTGTATATAAATTAAAAAAAAAAAAGAATTTGGCCAATTTGGAGGGCGATATCTTCTCTTCTCGTGTCCAATTCTCATCAGATTTTTACCTCATTTACACGTAAGTCGATTTTAAATCGTTACGACGTGAATTAGGATGAATTTGGTTATAGATACAGACAATAAAGATCCTGATAAATTTTTTCTTCTTCTCAGTTTACTTATTTATTTTTTCTTTTGATTTTAAACTCTCCGTCGATCGTGGCGCGGTATTATAGGGGTGCACGGTTACCTGCATGATGCACTAAGAACGTTACTCTCGCGTCATTATACACTGCGCAAAGCTGTGGCAGTATATATATTTGATCCAATAATTTCACCCCGTAAAATCGGATGAAGGTATATGTACTCGTATACGTTGAGCTGCTGCCGGCTAGCCCTCTGATTTTTTTCCTTCTCTCCTGTTATAACAATAAACAGCCTCTATTCAACTCCCATACCCCTGCCGAATGCATACCCTTCATATCCCTGTACCCGGTTGGCGGATTCTCGACCAATCCTAAACCCAGACTAGGGGCTCGTGTCATTTGATTGGGGTTCGAGCATATGTCCGTGCGCTTGTCTATCCTTGGGGGTATTTCTGATCCAGGCGCATGAGTTGGACAATATGGTGAACGTCTGTAGTAGAAATACCTCCGGGAGCAGAAACCAATTTTCTGCACAATGTACCGTATATCTATACGAAAAGTTTTGGCATGTGTTAGAGGATTGTTTCCAACGGGACAATGTAGAGCGTACTATACAGTAAATGAAAGAAAAAGAAAAGAAAAAAGGAAAGAAAAGAAAGGAAAAGGGAAGGAAAACGAGAGAAAGGAAGGAAGGAAGGATGTAGCGCGGCCAGATCTAGATAACGACCCGTTATTGTACATCCTGTACCTAGTACCCGGTACGTATTATATACTCCTCGACACATCGTCCTTCCAGATACTCCAGGGGGATCCGAAAGACCCGAAATATAGCCTGCAAGGGGAAAAGGATCCTAAAATATATCCACATCAGGGAAGAACTTGATCGAGAACTGCAGCTCCGATCTCCTTTGTTCGGGTTGATCTTTTACTGCTGCATGAGTTTTCTGTAATCACGTTGTGTTTTTTTTTTTTTTTTTTTTTTTTTTTTTAATTTTTGTTCTTTTTTTCTTGACAGAATTCGGCTACTATCGAAAAAATTAATAGTCGTATAATCGTTTCATCCGACGGTCGGCGTCGCGTCGGCCGACCACTCTCCACTCGCTCACTCTCATTCGGTTGGACGTGATTCGTAAACACCTGGTGATCCAGGGCCGAGAGATAGAGATATATAATATCGTACGTGTGTAGAACCGAGCTCGTTGATCGGTCCTCGGGATCTATAAATTGTTCTCGATTTATTAGACGCGAAATTATCAAACATTGAGAATCATTTAACTCGACGTTCATAAATTAAGCCTTATTTTTTTGTTTTATCTCTTATAGGTATATTATAGCTGCGTGGTACGTACCCGACAACGTCCCCGGATCAAAGTCGGAACTAAATTTATACTCCAATCGTGAAAAAAAAAAAAGAAGTACGAAATAAAAGTAAAAGAGAAAAATTATGTAACGCAATGTCACGCTATGTTATATAACTTTATTACCACCTAGAGCTCGAACACCTACAAACGAACAAACAAACAAGCAAACACGTATACGTTTTCTTTCTTTATGTGTAGTGTATCATTTTTCTCTTTTTTTCTCTTTCTTTATTCTTCTCTCTTTTTATCTCCGAGTTAAATAATAAATTGCCAAGATCCTATATACGTATATACTATGTATATACTTATATTATATACCTATACGCATACAATCGCGCAGATGTTTGCTTGAATAGAGAAATTTTCTTATCTATATACGAATCGATAGCGGGGATGGGATTGGCTCGCGCCAAAAGCTTAGCTCGATTCATAAACGTCCCGTAACAATAATAATAATCCTTGAGTCTTGAATAGGGGTGTCTGTAACAATGTATGAATATAACCGAATCGTACTCTCCGATCCTCGTCGTCGACGCTCTTCTTCTACCTTTTACTACATACATATACATACATATACATAAATATACATATACACGTATATAATATGGCATAGATTATCGTTGACATACTAGATCCGCAGTTATATACTTAACGCTTTCCCTATACATATATAATCGCATAATATACGATGATAAACCTGCAGAGATCTGTATCTCGATCAACACCCCATATTACTACAGGAATTACGATCGTCCCCATGCACCGCGGAGGCTGAGCTCATTATATCCTTATAAAATTTATTATCCCCCGTCGAGGGGCGACGGAGGGATGGAATCAATTGGCACAGATCGTGTATTAGATTTGACGAATATAATAACGATAGATAGGATCTGGAGAATATTAAGCTCGTACAAAATATCGGTGATCTGGAATACGATGATTAGAGAAATTTTAAGAATTTCCAGCGATTCGAAAGTCTTTTAAAGGCTTCTGCTCCAGGATCTGATATACATATATTTACGGTAATTATAAATGTCTTGATATCCAGACTATATAACTAAATTATCTCATTCTAATATATGAGCGAGTTTAGAGATAATTTAATGCGATTATAATTCAGACGTTTATATTCGCAATGTTATAATTGCGAGACTCTGATAGTTGTGAGGAAATAAGAGGACACACGTGTCTGTTTGTCAGCTCGTAGTGGTACGAGTTTCTTAATATACCTACGTATGTATGACGGGGGCAAGTGCAGCAGCAAACTGCAAAGTGGCCATGGCGCGTATGCTGCAGTTATGATAAAATTTCACCTATCTACTTTATACTTATAACCTCGTATAGGTATATATAAATTTGTCGCATGTGTTTTAACTCGTATATACGTATATTATAGTTATATCTATATACCTGCCCACCAAGCAGCAAGAGACAGAATAAGAGAGGGTGTAAGGTGACACCTGTAGGACAGGTCCGCCGCACTAGGCTTCGCGTCACGGCCTGTCCGAGATAATCATATTCATAATTCGCGACTTCGCAGAATATAACTTACTGAAAATTATCACCGCGGATCTTATTCGGTTTTAATAAAAACATCATCGTCAACCCCCGTCTTATCATTATACTGCACACCTACCTAACTACCTACCTTAGTGCTCGACGAAACCAAAATGCGATATGCTGGATCCTCTTTCCTTCAGCTTTTAGCTGCAGGAAGAAATTGGAAGCTCTTGCGGACTCGCGCAGGCTTTGAATTTTTGAGAAAACGAATCGTTAGTTTTTTTTTTTGAAAAGACTGCGTAGTCGGTTTGAAAAGAAGTTCAGAAAAATTTTGAAAGCTCAAGATCCGAGAGGCTATCCTCGATTAAATTTTCGAATTCTTGCCGTTACGATCTTTTCCAATTTTAATGTATCCCGAATTTTACCGTTACTCAAAATTCGAAATCGTCGCAAAAGCAGTTCCTAGCTCTGACCTTTGATCGGGACTTGAACCTAGTCCCTCCAAAAGCAACTCCAGTCCCAGATCTGGTAAAGATTATGCATTCTAAAAAATTTGATGAAAGTGTTAGTGGAAAATATATCTTCCAGAGGAGTTCGTTCCGGGTTTATTAACGCCGATATCCCTTTCTATTCCCCAGAGCTAGAGGTTTATTCTATAATTTAATTTCTATGGGCGAATTCGATATTTGAAATTAGTGGAGCTTTCACTAGCCGGCAACAGCGAGAGCAGCCTATTGTACTCTGGTTAGGATTACTCTGCAGTAGGGTATACCAAGCTACGTACGTACGTAACGTACATACATATATCTACCTACCTTCCATACCTTCATAATACGGTTATGATTTACTTTTTGATGCGAGAGACTGAGGATCCCAGTCTCTCTACTTCTACTCGCTCGTACCTACCTACCTACCTACCTACCTACCTTATATACTCGGAGGTGAACACAGGAGGGCCTGACACGGGGCCTTACTGACGCGGACGGGGGTACACGGGGACGTGCAGCGGTGTCAAGTTACGAACTAGGTCCCCCGCACATCACGGACTACTCCACATCCAGGGATCCACACACACGCGTTCACCACATCGTTGAGTATTTTTATTTTTCTTTTTTCTTCTCCTTTTTTTATTCTATAAACTCGCAAGTTGCGCGTAGCGTAGTGGGCAGCATCGCCCTCATACCTACCTACTAGTATGTCTGTATGCCCTGCGGACCTCCCGGGCCTTGTGAGAGGCCTAGGTCCGAAACAGCAGACCCTTTCCTCGTCAGGATCACTCGCTGCCAAGCTGTCCCGATGTGGTTATGCCTAGGCCCTTATAGTCCTTACGGACGTTACCACATCCCCTTCGGGGCGTACGGGCAGAAATATAAGGTCGGAGTTAAGGCTACCGTGTAATTTTCACGGTTTTTTTTACTATACGAAAACCGTATGTGTATTTTAGATAATTTTCTCATACTCACCACAGTTCCGTATAAGCTTTTCATTTTCACTGCAGATATGAAAACGAACCGAGACGAGGGGTAAAATTTAAATCCTTGTCTATACGGGGTAATCTTAAATGCTTTTTTTTTGGGCAAAGGATAAAAGGAGCTGAGATGAGCGAGAAACGGGGAAGAGAAGCTAGTGATATAATAAACCCTGGCACACGTATCACGGGGACAATTTGTTGCTGCATGGTCCTCCTGGTAGTGGTAGATAGAAGGTCCTCGAATGTCCCTGGGCTAAAATCTCTCCCCCGCATCTCTGGTGCTGGTGGTGCTGCTGGTTCAGGGATCATGTGGGATATCGTTATGATTTGTGGGCTTCAAGATCTGCCCGTTACTACCTCCCTATGGTCTCTTTCTCTCTATCAGTCTCTCTCTCTCTTTCGAGAGTCTCTGTATGTAAGAGACTCGGTTAGTTAGATAGAGACGGAATTAGACGGTCAAAGAAAGACGGTCAAAGAAAAAGACACCCACGCTTTCCTGGAACCTCAAGGCGTTAGTCTGTGATCCCTCAACTACCCCCTTTATCGTTAAGATCCGAGAGGCATATACATATATTCCTCGAGAGTAAGTAAGAGATCATACAGATTTTTAAGACAGAGATTTTGTGCAAGGGATCAGGTGTAATGGGCTACTTAATTCGTGATATTTAAATTCCGCAAAATGTAGATATATATAAATTTTTTTTTACCATAACTGTGAAATTCACAGATTTTTGAAATTTGGATCGATTTTTGTTTTTTATGATACGGTGTTAGGACATCGAGGAGAATTTTGGAATACTGGAATTTGTTTTTTTTATCCTTTTTGTTTTTTTCGTTTTTGCTTATTCCCTTGTTCCCTCGGAGTTCCGTGTAATTATAATTATAATGAAACTAAACGAGTGAATGATTTGATAGCGTCGTTAACGATGTTACAGCAGCAGCAGCAGCAGCAGCAGCAGCAGCAGCAGCAGGTATTAGCCATAGTAGCAGACAGGAGCCTTTAACGCTTCAACTTAAGCAGTAAAATATATGTCTGCAGTGTTCGGTGGATGGATATGCGCAGCTTTGAGGCAATAAAATAATATAATAGTTGTAAAATGGAGTTGAATTATGAACAATAAAGGGCGCAGGTTTATTGAGCTTGAAAAAAAAAAAAACGTCAAAAAAATACGAAAAAAAATTCATTACATATGTATTTCGAAAAAGGAATGTCAAAGCTATAATATACGTTGACAATCTTGATTTTATCTCATATATAAATCTTTATATACGCGATCGTCAAACTCCTCGCGGATGCTGAGATTGGTAAAAAAAGAACAAAAAAGAAAAATGAAGCTTATGTACATTTCAGAAACAAAAGGAACTAAAAATCTGATCATTTTTTCTTTTTTTCTTGGATTCGTACCGAAAAGAACAAAAAAGTGGCAAAAAAAAAATTGGCACAATGTGTTTTGAGGATCGAAAAATTCATTGAACCGTTCAAATTCTGGGTATATTATATATATACATATATATGTATATACATAGGAGCTGGTCCTGTGCAGGGATGGCAGGGAACTGGCCCCCCGGTGTATATACATATAGTATATATATACACGTATATATGTATTCTATTGACCGAGTTTATAATCACGAATTCTACAATAAGGTTAGACAGCTTTGTTAGCGCACGAAGCAGATGCGTTACACATTGCCTTACGTTACGTTAAGTTACGTTACGTTACGTTACGTTGTGTACGGTACTGCAGAGAGAGTGAGAGAGAGAGAGTGAGAGAGGGTAGAGAATAAGCATTTTAACGGCGCACTTCAATGAGCCATGATTACAACACCACGAAGTGGCTGCACCACACCATTGTGTATATATATAGGGAGTTAAACTTATTATGTTCGGTACCTATAGGTTCGTATAACATGTACTGGGCATGTACGAATATCTCGTTCATGTTGTACATTCGGGGGTCCGTTCCGTCGAGCTCCATGATCAGAATATCGGGGTTGTACCATGTAGGTATCTATGTATACATAGATCTGATCTATCCTCCCGATTTATACACTCCAAAAAATAAAAAAACATATTGGGAATTTTTCTTAATCGATATTCTATGAAGAACCGATTTTAACGGATTTTATATGTATTTATTATTATATTATATACCTATATACATGTATATGTATGCGACTGCACTTATTAAAATTTTACCAATTATCCACCGTTTATCACCGTGATTTATTACACCCATCATATAAATTACTGTACGTATATATATGTATATACAAGACAAGTATATAGAATTTATCACTTATTACGTTATACTATATGATATACTATACCCCATGCCAATAACTATTCATTACACACGCGCAATTAGTCACGTAAATTTCGCGCTATACCTGCAGTACAAGATTTTATTATACAGTATGATTACCAATCTATATATCGGATATAGTATCGATCCTCATTGATCGTTATAAAATCACGAGTTTCAAATATATACCTAATACGATTATTTTATTATTATTATTTTTATTTATTTATTTATTTTTTCGTCAGTTTTTTTTACGGTATTTTTAGGTACATATATACGTACCTGTATATATATATATACCTTGTGTGCTTTTTTACAATTTCCAAAAAGCATAATATATACCTCATAGATATAGAAAAATTGTTACGATTTTTCATAAAATAAAAAAAAAAATTTTATCACCGATTTTTCATTTACATAATATACCTACTATTTATTTACTTTGAAAGGGCTATATATGTATATATAATACGTTCTCTAGACTCCTGAATCCTGTAATTAATAGATTATAGCGCAGTTTGAGACCGCCAGGTGTGTACAAGCTTTAAACGTGTTAAGAGAATGAGTTGCGATTTCATCGATAGGTATATATAAATTGATTAAAAAGTTCATTTCCTTTTATCGCCAGCTATATACCTGCGGCTCTACCGAAGACCGGTTGTATACATATAGGTATACATATATAACCTATGTAATATATATATAGAAGTATTAAAAATCACTAAAATTTTATCACCGATCGTGATCGATATCGACGTATTTTGAAAAAAAAAAAAACTGGAAAAAAAGGAAGAATTTTTTTTTCTGTTTTTTTTCTTCTCCGGCAATTATCTGATGGACCGAGGCGCAATGAAGGGGATGGAGGGGAATGTACAAAAAAAAAGGGGGGGATCGTGAAGGAGTACGTATACTATACTATATATTCTATATGGTATACGGTGTGGAAAGGAGACTGGCACTTTTTGTTGGCACACTCTGTGCTAACAAGTAGCTATTGTAGGCCCGCGTCAAGATCGTACTTGACAGCATCATCCCCTTGACTGGACCCTCTTCACGAGCCCTTGGTTAGTTCGAGTTCCGAATTTAGAGTTAGAGTTTTGGGGCCCCATACATATATACCTATATCCAAAAGTCTTTTCGAATCAGGGTTCAAGAGCTTATATATAGGTACTATAGTAATATACTGCAGCTAGCAGCCCCAACCCTGCACCATCAGTAAAATCAGCTCCTTGTGTCAACTGTTCTTATTCCGCCTGATCGCTGTTGCACATTACACACATATATACAAGAGGCTTTAGCAATTTTTTATTTTCTTTCTTCTTTTCCACTTTTTTTGTACATATAGATTATCATATTATATGTATCTTGTTATACTTAGGTTCAACCTGTACTCTTTCCGCATCACCCTTATACACGTACATACAATCTATGGAACATTATAACTGCAGGCTACTCGCCTACGATCGCGGATACCGTTACAAGGATCTTTTTTTTTTTTTTTTTTTTTAAACCCTTTTCTTTCTTTTTTTTTCTTTTGTAAATTTTCTTTCTTCTACTTTTTGATCTTATTTCGCGTTTAGTAACTCGATACCTAATTACTACATATTATACATATTATGCTGCACACACACGCACACACTTTGTATCTATATATGCGAAAGTAATTATTCTTAGGTAAACCTACACTTTTTTTTATTTTTTAATTTTTTTATCATATACTCTGCATGTTAGCGGATTTAAGATTCAAATATGGCGACTCGAGAACGTCGTTCTCTTTCGCTTTGCCTTTATATATTATATATACCTATATATATAATACATACAGTCCTTTCTTCTGCTAATAGCACTTTTACACACTTGGAGTGCACGCACGCGCCTATGTATAGGTATAGGGTATTATAATAGAGAGGGTGTTGCGGGCAAGTATATATAAGTACGTGCATACATACATACATACATACATACACACGTAGGACGTTCATTTTCAGCTGTTCTTTGTCATCATGCGGTGTATGTAGAGAGTAAAGAGTGGGCTTTTAAATTTTAGTCCCTTTTAGATATGTTATACATACATAGATCTCCTATATATGACATATATATATATACAAAGATGCGAAATTTTGATAAAATAAAAAAATAAAAAAGAACCTTAAATTCGCTAAAGATCAGATCAGCACAAAAGGTATACGTATAGAAGAAAGGTGCGATGCAGCTCCCTCAAACTGCACAGATGCAGCAGCCCCGTAATTTATTATAGGTATAAATATATATATGTATACTTCAGGAAGAGGAGAAATTTTAATTAATTAAAGAGAAAATTCTATCTATTTTTTTTTTTTTTTAATATATATTTTCAAAATATATTTAAATAAAGCCTAAGATATATAGATGAATATATGTATAGGTATATACATATATATATATATACATATATATATATATATATATATATATATATATATATATATATATATATATATATATATATATATATATATATATATATATATATATATATATATATATATATATATATATATATATATATATATATATATATATATATATATATATATATATATATATATATATATATATATATATATATATATATATATATATATATATATATATATATATATATATATATATATATATATATATATATATATATATATATATATATATATATATATATATATATCTGTGGAGAAAGGACTGAATATATATATATACAGGTATATAGATCGTTTTATCTTATCTAAGATCGAAAATCAAACTAATTCAAGTAAGTTGGAGGCTGTTTGTTATAATTACCTGTTCGTATCTCAACGTCCCGATCTATTATGTGTATATATGTGTATATACCTATATAGGTATATAATACGTCTATAATCTCGCAAAGCTTTCAGGTCAAAATCACTCTATCGTATAATTTTCCATTTTTTTTTTTTTTTTTTTTTCTTCTTTTTGTTCTTTCGTTTCTTTAGACAATATACATATAGCTGAGCAAGTTTCTGCAGCGAAATATTTTTTTCTCCCTTCTGTAACGTATATTATTATTATTAATATATATGTCTGAAATCCGCAAAATATTTAATAATTAAATTACAGAAAAACAAGGGGGGACGTGTGCGGTATAAATATGAAATGAAAAAAAATTAATATACACAAGATATTTTTTTCATTTTTTTTTCTTCTTTTTTTTTTTATAGATAATATTTGTTCTTTTTATTATTACTTTTTAAATAACATCAACTTATTACTTCGTACAGTTCCAGAAAAAAAATTAAGAAAAAAAAATAAATAAAAAAAAAAACAAACAGATTCGCGTACATCGTACATCGTACATACATCGTATATGTAATGGATGGCGGTTTTGAGGTGGGTATAGGGTGAAGGGCGGTATAGATGAAGTTCGGCATATTAGTTAGTTGTGCATGACGCAGGCTTGTTCGCTGATCGTTTCTCTTTTGTTTCAATATTTATTCATTTATTTATTCATTTAGTTTTAATTAATTATTTATTATATAATATATATTTCTTAAATTATACAACTCGTTGTTTTCTTGTTTATCATTTTATTTTGTTCATTCTAGTGAGATGCATTATTACTATTATTTTTTAATATTATAATTATAAAGGTATAGGTATAATTATATATATATATACATATATGTATGATATAATATATAGTACCTTTGTGCAAGCATTACAGCAAAATCTAATTGAAATCGTCCAGCTCTTAATTTTCTGTTGATTATTTCTTTTTTTTTGCAAATTCTTTATCGTTCATTGATAATTCGTTCTGTCTTCTATTATTATTTATTTATTCTTTCATTTGTTTTTTTTTTTCTTTCATTTTTTTTCAATTTCTCAAAATATACAAGGTTTTTTTTTTTTTATACTGTGGCACTGGGTATAATAATATATAATTGATAGTATTATTTACGACGACAATGCCGATATCGACCGCGAGAAAATGTTCATAATAATTATTTCGTTATTTTATTTATTTATTTATTTATTTATTTGTTATTCAATTTTCGTTTTTCATATACTTTTTAATAAATTACTTGAGCTTCACAGTAAGAAAAAAAATGAAAATAAAAAAAACACTTTTTCTTTTCTTTTTTCCTTTTTTGGTTTTTAAATGAAAATAAGAAGAAACAGAAAAAAAAATGGGAGATAATATACATATACTGCGTTATACCTATACTGTAATATATTTATCTATACATATAGGTACTAAATGTTCGTTTATTGTTGAGCTCACGATCAGTCGCGGCAACTATAATTTCACACTTAAGTATATAGATATTATTTATTATACATACAATACAAATGAACGATGATTGCCGATATGAAATATATATA
>OX451212.1:1837169-1907350 GCA_949628255.1 Macrophya alboannulata | reverse complement strand
ATATACCTAAAACTCTATATACTATATCTAATTAATTTTCTCAATATATAATATTTATAATATTTTTCAAGTTCGCGTATGTATGTATACATGTATATATGTATGTAGATGTGTGTATGTAGATGTGTTATGTTCGTTTTTTCCCAATTTTTCTTATTTATTTATTCATTTGTTTATTTATTTTTTCAGTGTCTATATATATATACTTATAATGAAAATTATTTAACTAATTATAGTCACGGATGTGTGTGTGAGTGTGTGTGTGTGTGTGTATGTGTAGATTATCTACATATTTACAGGACAAACACAAAAGCAAATAATTTTGTATATATATCTACGAAATATTTCTTTATCTCTTTTAATTTTTTTTTTTTTTTTTGTTCTTTCTGTCTTTCTTTCTATATTTTATCTTATTATCATTATATATCCTAAAAACGTGAAATTTTATATTTAAACAGACATGAAATATTATAATACCTAGACTGAAAAATTTACGCGATATATGGTATAAGTATAGGTATAAGTTGGTTGGTTGGTTGGTTGGTTGATAGGTAGGTATAAGGTATAGGTAGGTATACGTAGATGGTATTAATATATATATATATATATATACATACACATGTATATATATACTATAATTGGTATTCTGACAAAAAAAAAAAAAACAAGAAACAAAAATAATTTTTTTTTTTTTTTTTTTTTTTTTAAATAATAGAAATGAAGTTATCATATTTATATAGATTGCAATAAACTCAGTAATCAAATTTCATATAAGATTAGGAAAACAACAAAAAAAAAAAAAAAAGAAAATTTAACTAAACAAAACGAAATGCTAATGCATATATTTGTCTTTTACTATTTTTATTTTTTTTCTTCCGCATTATCATCGTTGTTACTATCATTATTATTATTATTATTATTATTATTATTATTAGTATTATTATTATTATTATACATGCACGCCTACCTATATGTATATACTAACATATGTGTATATGTATGTATAACTCTGCAGCGGGGAATAGTTTATTCAACCGTTATTTATTCGTTTGGTATACCTATATAAGATGTAATATGTTATACATGGAAAATAATAGCAATAATAATAATAATAATAATAATAATAATAATAATAATAATAACGTGAATAATAATATAAATGATTAAAAAAAACGGTTCATCGAGTATAATATAATATCTTATATAGCCTGCAACGATACTTTTTGGAATTTTAATTTTTTTTTTGTTTATTTTTTCTTTCTCTCTTTCTTTTTCCCCCCCTTCGACTCCACTCTATGTAATAATAATAATAATGATCATAATTACATTAATGATAATAATGATAGTAATAATAATAATAATAATAATAATAATAATAATAATAATAATAATAATAATAATAATATATAATAACTATATTGTATAAAACTAGCATTACCTAGTTTTTTTTCTTCATCTTTTTAGTGATTTTTTTTTCTTTTTTTGTTTACTCTTCATTTTGTCCATTGAAGATTTAATGAAAATTATCGATTGGCAATGCACTTCCGTTGGCGAGATTTTATCATACAGGTGATATATAATTATATAGATATATAATTACTATATATACATATATATGTATATGTATATAGTAATTATATATGCAAATATTTTTATTTATTTTATTTACCTCATTTGTTTCTTCAATCTATTTATATACTTTTCTCGTTTTTTTTTTTTTTTTTGTTTTTTTTTTCAATGTTCTTTTTTTTGGTATTCGCTTGGTCAATTCGACTTTATTATCATTATTACACAGTTAACTAGATAATTATAGAGAAGAAGAAGTAGAAGAAGAAGAAGATCAAGAAGAAGAAGAAGAAGAGACAAAATAAAAAATAAGAAGAAAACGTCTTTTTGGAGCTAAATTTTTTTTTTTCTTATTTTCGTTTTTTTTTTTTTTTTCATACTTCGCCGACCGTCGATATATATATATATATATATATATGTATATATAATAATACATAAATTCAAAATATTCTCAATATATATACCAAATTTCAAAACTTGTATGTACGAAAGAAAAAGAAATATAAAAAGTATCGTTCACTGATCGTGAAAATTATTTATCCACCGTTTCCGCGCGTTTTTCTTATTATTAATATTAATATTATTTTTACTTTATACTATATATAATATATATGGTATATATGTATACTTAAGCTATTAAATTTATTTATTTTTCATTTTTTTTATTTTTATTTTATTCTTTTATTTTTAATTATTACTATAATATATAATAATGTGCAGCAGCGCAGAGTTTATTAAAAATGGCTCGGCGAATATAATAACAATATTAATAATGATAATAATAATAATAATATTAATAATAATAATAATAATTGAAATAATAATAATGTTCAATAATAATAATAATATAAATATCACTACGTCTTTTCCTGGTCACGTTTACCCTGATTACCCTGGACCCAGTGTCACAACGAGTGATAATCACCAAGGACTAGACCGCTGTGATAACCAGCGTGTGTTGAGGTCATACCCATCGAACCCATACCCTGATACGCACCCATTCCCATACCCATACCGTTCATTGACATTGCAGTGTTCATCGAATTAACACTCTGCATTGTGTTTGGCAGCATCGTTGACGGACCCATGGGACTTAGACCCCCCATCGACGGCGCTATCGCACCCATCTGCATTGACGTTGCTGTGTGAGGCAATGACTTTTGCAGATCGGACGACGTTGGTGTACCGATTAGGTAATCCTGTACGGAAATAGAAGAGACATAGTTTTTTTCTTTTTTTTTTCTTCTTTTCTAGAATCCCGTTACCACGGTTTTGAAGTTTTTCAAATTTTTGGGGCGTGACTGTTTTTTTTTTGCTGGTTCGAAAGTTCTGATAGTGAAACCGTTAGAAAAAAAAAAGATTTGTGAACATTGTTCGGAACTTAGAACCGGATTCGAAATTTGTTGTACTAAAAAAAAAATTTCAACCCGATTGATGATCAGTAAAACAACCTTTGCAAACTCAAAATTGAGAAAATACGTAAAAAGAGTATTTTATCAACGCACTTTTCATCGACGTAGAACCTCAAAACATTCTATCGTATAAACACTGTCGGGTGTGCAAAAAATGTTGGTTTCGAAGTGGCAATATTTCATGCCGATCATCATCATGAAAAGTCGTTTGAATCTCGGATAAAAATTTTAATCAAAAAATTTCGTATACATATTATAATTCGACGAGTCTTTCCGACCTTTTATTATTCGGATTAGGTATACCAGAATCCCAAGATGTCGAAGCATCTAATTTTCCAACCGAAACGATAACGCCGATCATTAATTGACGAAAAACGGACCTATAATAATCTTTAAAAAAAAAACAAACAAAAACAAGAATCGTTTTCAAATCTTACCTGGGGGCTGTAGTACTGCATATAATCCAGCTGACTTTTCTGTTGAGCACAGCTGGGCGGAGGTGGTGGTAAGGTAGCTGTAGGATGAACAAGTCCATGGGTGATGTGTCCGGTTTGTAAATGGTGTTGAAGTTGATGATGAATGTTTCTCTTATCGTCGCCACTTTCGCTGCTGGTATCATGGTGTTGCATATGGTGTGTAGTCGTATGGTTATGGCTCAACGAGGAGGAAAGTGCCTGATGATAAGAGTGGGGACTTGAAACAGCGCTGGTAGGTGGTGGCGGTAGCTGATACATCCCCGAAGATTGCTGATGATCTACCATTTGCTGTTGTTGTTGTTGCTGCTGTTGCTGTTGCTGCTGTTGCTGTTGTTGCTGTTGAACAGCGCAAGAGGATGGCTGTTGTTGGGTAACGGATTGTCTTTTAGTATCGTCCCCACTCTCGCTACTAGAATCTCCGAGTCCACCGCCGTGGCCTTTGTCCTCCCTTTGACCACTGCAATACAGAATTAATAATAGGATAAGGTTCGATTCGATTTATAATTTTTCACTTCTTCGAGGTTGGCGTAAATTTGACGATAGATAGGGATCTGGATATTAGTCACTCCCTCTGTTTCTCTCTTGCACATATATACATATATATAGCTTCTTGGAAAACCAACTCGAGGAGGAGATATCATCGTAAACTCAATTTAACCGAGTGGACCTCCTTGGCGTGAGGTTTTTCGTATGGAAAGAGGGGTTTGTGTTCACGTCCTTTACCAGGTAGGTAGAGACCCTGTGATTGGTGAACCGCTTGTTTTACAAGTCATTAAACGCTCCGCTCTTAATCCTCGATGGTTGAAAAGATTTTTCTTTCCTTTTTTTTCCCTCTCTCTCTCTTTCTCTCTCTTTTTTTTCTGGTCTTGTTTTTCCTAACGACGATTCTCAACCTTACTTATACAACTAAATGGATCTGTGTATTGGATAGACACGTAATAGTTACGTGTGAACATATACAACCAACAGTATCGTAGTTCATTCAGTAATAGAATTCGCGAGTATTTGTGTAGTAAAAACAAAAAAACAGGCTAGAATTTTTTTTTGTTTCAGACCAGATTAGAGGGAAGACTTGTCTCTGCTTTATAGTCAGCTACCGGAAATAGATACATCTCGGCGAAAAAATCACGTGCTTTTTTTTTCTTTCATTCTTTTTTTAAAACCATTAGAATGATAATTTTTCGTTCTTATTTTTATATCGTTTTTTTTTGTTTCGGTTTATTTTTCTAACGGTTCGGTTTTATAAGTCATCGCGAAATATTGCTGATCAACGATATTTTTAGCATTTTATTTTATTATATTTTTTTTTCTTTCTAGCAGATAGATGGACAGAGAGAAGATGACGATCACGGATTAGAAATAACCAATGGTTCGGGCTCGTTCAATTCTTTTTCTTTACAAATAATGAAAAAGAGTTATTTTCGAACTACACCATCAACAATCATATGGTGTTATGTGTCCTTTTTTTTCTTCTTCTTTTACTTTTCCTTTATTTTTGTCACGAGGATTATACCACGGGGGACACCCTATCTCCTTCTTTTGGACGAACGAAGAGAGATACCCTGTGTGTATATGTACATGTATACATAAACGTATATATATAGGTTTATATATCCAAAGATGGAAAGAGGAGCCCGAACGTAGAAGGTGTCCCCCAGGTATGTGTTATCTTTCGAAGATCGCGCAATAAATTTAGCTCCGTGGTTGGGACGTGGATATAGTAAAGTGAGAGAGATAGAGAGAGAAGATATACAAATAGAGAAAATGAGAAAAAGAGAGAAAAGAGTTAGTTCACCTCTCTGTCTCTCCCTCTCGGAGGATATGGTCAAATGCAGTTTGGTTTAGGGAATTATTTTGATTAGGATTTGTGACTCGTTCTCGGATATTTATGTCCCGACGGATCTCTCACTCTTTCGTGACGTCACCCATTATTTCTAGCATCAATTTCCCTTCTTTTTCAATTTTTTTTTCCTCTTTGTTTCTTTTTTCTGTCGTTTTTTTTTTCTTCATCTTTTTCTAGGAACGGATCGAGGGGGTTGAATGACCTAGTGCGAAGGAAAATTTTATTTTCCTGTTTTTTTTTTTTTTTTTTTGTTCTTAAATTTTTTTTTCGAAGTTTCTTTACTCCAAAAAATTTCACTCGGATCTATATCTAAGTATATATGTATTTAAATTACTGTCAATTTTTTTTTTTTTGCAACTTTTTGCAAATCTTTTTTTTTTTCACCCATACAAAAGTTTCAATGCTGCTGCAGCTGTATATATGTATGTACGATATAAGGATATACGTCGCTGTTAATTATTGTCAACGCGATGTGTTGCAGGACGTGTGACGTTGACAAGATCCAATTAGACGATAAAAATCCCCCTTATACCAGCGCGCAGGTTTTAGTATAGAAACGCAAATTAGAGTTTACCTCCTCGCTCCTCGCTCCTCGGTTCTCGCTTCTCCTTACCTCAGCTGGCGGGCTTGTAAAGACGATCGTGATAGCGTGTACAATTTTATGAAGGGTTACACTATATAGGTGGGTACGTGTTATAGGTATGTGTATAGGTAAAGCTCGGCGATCTTATCGCGACAAAAAGACACAAGAAATCAAAAAAAAAAAGAAAAAAAAAACAGAGAATGGGAAGAAAAAAAAATGAACAAAATTAAATAAATATCTTTCGCGTCTCGACGACTATTATATATACCTATACCTATATATATATATACCTAATATATACCCAAAGTCGATAATAAAGTTCGTTTGAAAATTATCAAGAATTTAGCATCAAACGATGTAAAAAAAAATTTCTTTTAAATCTCACGCCCATATTTATTCTTGAATATGAGTATTTTCGAATGAAATTTGAGAAAAACGGGGAGAAAAAAAAAAAAAATTGAAGAGAAAAAAATCATAAACGAAACGAAAAAAAAAAACAAAATAAAAATTAATCAGAAATGGAAATGAAAATGAAAATGAGAATGAAAATACGACCTCGGCAATAAGAACTGGGCTTGTGGCTCGGGTCCAGAAAATTAGATGGGCTCTTAAACGAGATCAGTGAGAAGAGTATATAATACATAATATATCCTGTTATAACGGGTGAGCGTGAAAGAAGAAAAAAAAACCAAAAAGAAAAAAATCAAGAAAGGAAAATTATTCATCTTCCTATATTTCAAACCCCTCAATCACATCTGAAACGTTGAGCTTGTGTGTCACAGCTCGTCTATCCGAGATACTATAGCCAATACATATATACATATTACATAAGTATGTATATGGTACCGCATATAGTAGACAGACGCATATATATATAGGTATATATATGTATATGAACGTTATATGAACTAATAATAATCTTCAAGTTTCCAACGTGACGAATGGAATCAGATCGCATCGTTTCACGTCTCGAAAACCGTCGTTCGGACGGACGGACGCTTACTTATACTGTAATACAGAAATAGAAACGAAATCTCAGATCTTTTGGCTCGGGCTGCGTTTGTTTTCGCTGATCTAAATTTTCACTATACCTACCCTGCAACTTAACTTAGTTCTCTACTAACTTCTATATACCTATACTTATATAAATATAGCTATATACCTATATACCAACAACTTATATACCCATACCTGCACCTTATAATTATACCTATACCAACCTCGCATTATATGTATATCCATATATCCATGCCTCCGCTAATTACGATCACGCTGCAGGGTAATTGCCTTAGCGAAAAATTTATTCTTTTGTTTATGTACATACATATATAGGTATATATACGTATATATTTCATATATAATACAGAATTCATATAAACAGAAAGAAAGAAAGAGAAAAAAAAATTTGTGCTAAATATTCTTCGTTTTTTTTTATTTTCCGTATAAGTTGAAAGTCCGTTTTTATTTACTAAATCTATAGTATGTATGTACGAGAAAATTTTCTCCCAAACGTAGCGCTTTCCGACCCTTTTTTTTTTGGTACACAGTCAACTAAACTATTGGGACTTTCGTACAGCATCAGCATCAGCATCAGCAGCAGGAGAAGAAGAAGAAGAAGCAGAAGCAAAAGCAGCAGGTGATCCGTAAAGTTTCGTAGCTGCTGCTGCTGCAGCATATAGAATAGTATGGTCTAGTCTAGGTCCTGCGGGTCTAGGTCTGGGAAGGACCTTAAACCAAAGCTGCTGCTGCTGCTGCTGCTGCAGCTGATTTCTTAAGCAGATAAAGGCAAAATCTCAGCCCTAAAATAATGGGCGACTAGCCTACCGTGTACACATCGATACGAACTGTGTTTACAAACTTCGGCTCACTTCTTTTCCACTTTTTTTTCTTTTTTTTTTTTTCATTCTCTTCTTCTTTCTAAGTCGATGAGATTTTCCGCTTTACCTGCGCTAACTGCGGAACGAGCGGCGTTATAAATTCACTCGAGTTATAAATATATAGTCGGAGAGAAAAATTTAACGTCGAATCCAAAATCAATTTTCTCTCTTTTTCTCTTTTTGCTCTCTTTTTTTTTTCTTGTTTAAATTAAAAGACAAAAAATTTGCGAATAAGCGGGTAAGAAAATAAAACAAAAAAATTGTATCAGAAAGAGGGAATCGAGGGAAAAAAAAAGAAAGAAAAAAATTTGAAAAAATTTTGATGAGGTGGAAAAAAAAAACACAAAAAAAATTAAACAAATTAATAGATACTATAACAGCTACCCGGGGTTCTTTTCTCTCTCTCTCTCTCTCTTTCTCTGTATCTGACTAGCCAGTGCCTCTTAGTAATCCCGCTGCAGGGTCTCGCGTGTTAAAACGCATTCGATGTTTTCGTATTCGTTAATCCGGATTATTTCAAGCCCGTGAACGTTCGGGTTTCCTGGGGGGCGACGTGGTGGGACGTGGACAAGTAATACCTTAATGAAAGAGGAATAGAGACGGAGGCGGAAACGGTGCGTTTCGTATTTATTCTTACGAAGTTTAGCCTCATCTCCGAGCTAATAGCTCCCTGCAGTGATTATCATATTTGTTGCTAGTTAACAGGTTAGTTTAGATAAATGTGTGATTAAACGTTTTCTCCTGTTTTATTTTTAGGACTCTATCGCCTTCTCCTTCCTCTGCCGCTACTTTTCGTTTCGTTTTTAACCGCCACCCACTGCGATGGGAATTTAAAATAATATCCGACGGTTAAAAACTGCACCGTCGCATAATCGTCGTATATTTTCGCGTTATAGGTACAAGATCCCAAACTCCCAGAAGAAAAAAAAAAACAGATTTTCAAAAAAAAAAAAAAAAAAAACACTACAAAATTGACAATGAAAAATCGCTCTTTAATTTTTCAGACCTTGCAGCACGATCGCTGGCTCCGAATATCAAAACGCGGAATCGCGGTCCCGCGGCTGTAATATACATCGCGTACGTCATATATTATAATTCCTAAACGTTTCAAAACGACCCGTTTATTGTACATACGCACAACTTTATAATTTACGAGCCATGAGCCATACGGATTATGCTGCGGTACATTTTTTTTTTTTTTCTTTTCATATCGAAGCAAAAGCCCTGCAGACATTTCGAATATTGAATCAAAAAATCTTCCTTCCGTAGACAGAAATTTTGAGAATTTTTTCAGATTTTTCGATCACGGCCATCGAGGCAAAAAAAAAAAAAACTTAAAAAATTCACGCCGCGCTCGAATTTATTTTAAAAAAATTTGTCAAAAATTCTATAATTGCTATTTGAAGTCAGAAAAACGATACAAAAAATCGCTGACCAGATCTGAGAGGTCGAGGATCACGGCCGACTCGAGTTCGTACGGAATGCCCTATATGTAGGATTATATACGCAAGAAATTTACTCTTCGGAATTTCGTAATGTGTGCAGAAGATAATTGTGTTTAGGGTTATAGGATATATCGTGTACGTTATATACGTTCGTACGTACGTATGTATATTTATACACGTGCATACCTTAATACCTAGACGGATATATAACATTAAGTGGCATTCGCACGTTCTTGGCAAACCTTAGGTATGTACCTATATCTGCAGCTGCACCTACGCGACTGCATAATATGCATACCTCTAGATTTGATGTGCCGCACTACTCGTCAACCGGACAGTTTTCTATCAACTAACCAACTTATATATATCTGTATATCAACTAAGTAGGTAAGTAATAGTTATTTCTATAGGATAGTTATACCGAGTACGTATTATATACCTGTACCTACTGCGGTTAATGAATCCAAGAAACTGTCATGTTCGCATGCTCTAGATAGCAAACTGACGTTACTGTAATACGTTTACAAATGATTATGTATATTTAATGTACAGAATATGTATATGTATATATAGTTATGTACAATTTTCGCTCAATTATTTCGTATTATTCGGTGAACAGGGCATATATGTAATAATGCTAATAAAAATACTAGTTTAGGTACAGTTTGGTGAATTTTTTTCAAAAATTAGAAAAATCCAAGAAAGCTACTTTTGTTAAATATTTTATTTAGATTTTTTGACTTGTTTTAATTTTTTCAAAAGATCATTAATTTCGAATCATTTTGAAAGCGTTTCATAAATTTTACAAATATACGTATACGTAACAATATTCTTCCATATTATTATACGCGGACGAAAAAATGTGGGTTTTGTATTATTTTTATATATTATTTTTCCCCCCAGCTGTAGAAAAACAAAACTATCTTTGCCTGTCGAAAGTCCTGAGAGTCTTGAGATCCTGTGATCGTCGACAGCCATTTTCTGTTCTAAACACATGCAAAAACAGTACCAGAGAAGATGAGAGGACGAGGACGTACGAGGAGAAGGAGGACGAGTCTGTTCCGCAGCAGCTATATACGCGACCCTTCCCTTCGTTAGAAATATCCGTCCTACCTCTACGCTTAGGGTACGTCGTACCTCCTTCAAGAAAACGTCAAATTTTGACAGACGTATAACGTCAGTTAGGTCGAGAAGAGTACTAGCACATGTGGTAGCGCGCGTATCGAGACCAATTCTTTCAACTTCTCCGAAACTCCCCGACTAACTCTGAAAAAGAGCTGCAGTCCTAAGACTCGAATAATAACGAAAAAGAAGCGGAATTATTACGGCGAAATTGAGAGTTAAAACTCTTCGGTGAGGCTCGAAGCTCGGTTTTGCTCCTCTCCGTCTCCACAGACCGAAAATCTCATTCGTAAACCTCAGAGTCGAAGAAAATAATAAAAGAAAATAAGAAAAAAAAGAAACTTCGTCGATACACGGAGACCCGGGGAATCGGGGCGAGACGACGACGAGCAAAGGAGGAGCTAAACTAAACCCGAGGGCGGAGTAGATGCGAGTATAACGTCGAGTCGCTGACTACTGCCTACAGCAGGGGGAACTGGTTACTCGTAACTGGGGACTTCAGGGGACCGGGTTATACCGGGGACCTACTACTGCCGCTGTTACAGGCCGTAGCTGTTCTCGTGGCTACTGCAACTGCACGAACTCGAACTGTACGAGTATGGAGGAACAGTGGGGACTTTCATTCATCCAAAGCTTTCCAGGAACGCGATTCCTACGACCTTATATACTTGCTTACCTCTCGTATAACACAACACGCGTTTAAACGTTACGAACAACGCCCGCGCCGAACACCGTGACTGAACAGTCTCGGACTACGTCGAGTATTATACGCGAGACGATTTAGCTACGATACAATATATGTATAGTCCGAATCATATACCTATATTATATATTCTATATTAAGTATATAACCGAAGTCCAACAAGCCCAGAAATTTTCGACGGTATAGTTGATTCGTTGACAGCGAAATAATAGCCGTTAAGTATATTGTGTCAGTGTCTCTGTCTTGTTCTCACATGTGTTAGCATTAAATCACGTTTTAATATATATCCTGTACCTATATAATACACAGTGTATAGTTATATCTGTACAAAATCTAATACGGGAGAGAATTTATCACGGTTTTATTACGTATACAGTTATATACCGTGTATGAATATGAATTAGTATTATTTTTCGAATGCCACGTGGCGGTGACAAGAACGCAAAAAAAA
Source organism: Macrophya alboannulata (assembly GCA_949628255.1). Lineage (NCBI taxonomy): Eukaryota > Metazoa > Arthropoda > Insecta > Hymenoptera > Tenthredinidae > Macrophya > Macrophya alboannulata. The sequence goes on along the minus strand of OX451212.1, from coordinate 1,895,872 downwards.
AAAAAAACTATCTCATCGTTTTTTTTTTTCTTTTCTCCTTTTATTTCGCGCATCAAGATATCTAATCTTTAGAGAGCACGTAAGACAGTCTCGTTTAGACCGCGCGCTGCAGCAGCAGAAGCAACAACAGCAGCAGTGGACTGGTATAAGTCAAGACTGTAAGTTCTCTGGTTTCAAAGATCGCCGTTTTGTAACCGTAGCTTCAGTCCGCGGCGGGCTAGCTGCTAGGCTAGCCTCTTGGTACATACATACCTTAACAAACACACGACACACACACATATACGCGTACACAAATTTTACACACATAAATACACAAGTCGCGCTATTTTCGTACCGAATTCAACCCGCTGGTATATAGCTACTTACTCTGAGTTCTAGTCGCTCTCTCGCTCGGACGTCTGAGCTAGGCTCTGACTAGGTACATACATACTCTCTACTCTACTCTATACTATACGCGGCTCTCTTTAGACTCTATATATCTAATACCTAACTCCTATTACTTTGTGTATGTAGAACGGAACCACGACGACGAGAACATCTTAAACCCGTAGATCTCACTTTGACTGCACCACAACAGAATTCTGATGCTCGAGGGGAGAGTATCCGTTTATCACGCGATACCGAACGCGTGCCTGCTTAGATTCTTTACTTTTCATAGTCACAGACAGTCATCGTAGATATACGGAAGCTGGAGGCGAGCTGGAGGCGTCTGGACCACATATGACATGCAGTTTTTTTTTTTTTTCGTTTAGTTTCTCAGTTATATCTCAGTGCTGTTACGTTTAACGAAAAAAAGTTTCGAACAAAATTTTTGGAGATAATCAATACGCAGGTTTTATCTTCTGTGAAATTTTCTGTCTGATCATTTTTCGAGAAACTATCAAAGGATAAAGATTTCTTTTCAATGTATCTACAATACCACATTCGATAGTTTCACAGTTTCGATCATATCTCATTACTGTTAAGTTTGAGGAAAAAAAGTTTCCAACAAAATTTGTAGAGATAACCAATACGCAGGTTTTATCTTCTACAAAATTTTCTGTGCGATAATTTTTCGAGAAACTATCGACAGATAAAGATTTCATTTCATACATTAATTTTTCTAATTATATCCTATAATAAAAATGATAATAGAAATATTCTGTCCATATAGTATAGCTAGTCCTTTATCCCATATATAATCGTTGCGATAAATTACGAGAACCAATCCTTCATGTATATAGTACCTACGATTCATTTTATCCATTATTAAACTTTTATTACGATTCAATTATCTATAAATTTCCAGACTACGGATTCCTGGCCGGTTACTCACTCGCTCACTCACTCAGAGCTATACGCGGTAACTCGATCCGGCTTGCTCTCTTATACATTAACTATACCCTTCGCACTAACATCGCACATCACAAGCTCACTAGCATACTCGTATAGCACTATACTATCCTATAAACTCATCACATGCCAACCGGCTATATAGAGATATATGCGTACGTATATACGTACTAGTATTTTTTTTTTTTAGTTTTATAATAGTTACTATCGGTAACTGCTGCAGTTTCTGCGCTACAGGGGAACAGAACATTTACGCAGTTCTGTTAAACCGATCCGTACTGAAATGGTTTTTTTTTCTTTCGATTTTCGATTCTTCATTCTTTGTAAAATAATTGAATTTGAAATGAAAACGAAGAGAAGAAGAAATGTATTGAGATATTGTAAAAGTAACGAAAAAAATGAATGTTTAAAAAATCCGAAAAAATTGTTGCTCCTTATTTAATTTTTTGTTTTTTTCTCCGCGGGGTTCCAGACATCGCAGCTTGTCTGGCATGAAAAGCACAAAAAGTATAACCGTCGAAATAGGCGCCATCGAACTTCATCTCCTCTACCGATCACCGCGAGTGGAAAATATAATAGAGTAGTATATAGATATATACTTATATAGACATATGTATATGTATGTGTAACACTGAGGGTAAGAGTAGGTATTTTGTGTTGTGTGTGTATAGCGGTCGCCCATCAGACTCGGGGAGGGCTCCCGTTTCCGCGTATAAGCTGCAGCCGCAGCCGCAGCCACGCCAAGCCACGGCGAGCCGAACACCGCGCTGCGGCCTTTCTTCCCCATGGGATGTCGTCGAGTGTCAATATTGGGCTAACCCTTATACTTTCTTTCTCTAACGTTCTGCTGCGAGCGGGGGGTTACGGGTTACGGGGTCCGCCCCTTTTTCGGCATCCCTATGTAGCTACTATATATTTGTATATATATATATGTATATAACTACGCGACGGTGCAGGCGTTTCATCCCCCGATGTGGTATATTCTGCCTTCCCCACTCGTCGACTATAGGCAGTCACCCTTAAAACTTCCATCTGCACAGTCCTGCGCACACGCTGCGGTGGGACCTTCCCATTAATTCGCTCCTCCACGATATTCTCTCCCTCTCTCTTTTTGTTTTTTTTTTTTTTTTTTCCTCCTTTCTTGTTTGTCAAAGTGTTTTCATTCCATTTTTACTTCTTTTTTTTTTCTTTCTATTTTTTTTTCCCATTTCTACGTCGGACTGCAGATGCGAGATGAATTTTAGAAAATTTATATACATATATGAAACGTTTACAAAGACATGATTATAATCAGTCAGGTTCTCATTTTTTTTTTTTTTTTTTTTTTTCGAAGTTTCGAATTTTGCTCTCCAAGTTTCACAATTGCTTTTTTTTTTTCTTTCTTATTTCGTTTTGGTTTCTTTCGTTTTGTTTTTGCAAAATTTGTTCGGCCAAAAACTTGACAAATTATTGTACTTCAAAAACTAGAAGAAAAAAAAAAAAAAAAAACTCACATTTATGTCCCTGATTGAAGAAAATTTCGATAAAAATTTTCAACAAAAATGTGTACTATATAGTATATAAGCTTCCGGATATTATATAACTAATTATTTTTTTTTCTCTTCAGCAAACACGACATTTTCGATCTTCCAAAAGTTTAAATTTCTCTTATATACCGTGATATGTACCTATAATACACCCGGGTGTGCAGCAGCGCGGTCAGCCCCGCGCTAGGGCTCGCAAAGTATGCGAAGGGACTATATATATATATATATATATATGTGTATACATATATATAGTACATATCTATAAGTAGGGGTCGATAATGGCTTCATCCCGACTCTCTGTGTCAACAAAACGGTACTAATGTACGACCCGGGCCTTGCTGTAGTATACCACATGTATATGTGCATGTGTGTGGGTGTATTATTATATATATGTGTATATATATATATAAATATATATAAATATATATGTATTTGTATGTCAGTGACTGCAGTCTGCCCATCAATCTATACTCTATTAGTCCCATATTCGATTCTAGGTATATACATCGTATGTGCACATCCGAGTAGAAATATCTTTACGCACGGTGATCAAAAATCGGTATAGCTATGTCTCGAAATATTAGAGCAATAAAAAAAAAAAAAAAAAAAATATATAATATATATATATATATATATATATATATATATATATATATATATATATATATATATATATATATATATATATATATATATATATATATATATATATATATATATGTATGTATATATATATATATATATATATATATATATATATATGTATGTATATATATATATATATAATCATTACCGGGAACTTTTTAATTAGGTGAATTACCGGAAGTAGTCGGAAATCTGATAACGTTTTAAATCGCCCGGTTATGTATGTATATATGTATATATATGAGTTCAGTTCGGTCCATTTGCTGATTATACTATACGTAGGTATATATGTATACGTATTTAATAAATAAATATGGTGAGACAAAGCGTGTTGTACTATGATGTATATTTTTTTTTTCTTAAATCTGAGATCGGAACAATCGAACCGCTTTATACGATGTATTATATACATTTATATATAGGTATGTATCTGTGTATATTATACGAGGGTGTCATATAGTTAGACGCGAATCGCGTCGCGTCGCGTCGCGTCGCGTCGCGTCGTCATATATATAGTTTATTATATACAGAGATAAGAGTATAATATAAATAATAAATGAAGAAAAAATAAATAAATCTCTGAGGGAAATATAGGTATGGTACGAATACATATATACACATATATACAGGTACCCATACACACGAAAGGCCGGAACACCCTCGGTGTTTCGTCTGCAACACAATCTCTGAACAATAACATTATACGTGGGCGAATTATTATCAGACTCATTTCTGATCCTCTTATTCTTATTCTCATTCTTATTATTCTTCCTCTTCTTTATATACCTATACCCGTACCTATATACGTAGACATGTGTATGATGTAGAGGTAGGTTATACCACCCTTTGAACAATAAGTAATTTGCGACGATTAGCTTTATACGTATATACCTATTATATGCAGCGGAGCCTCCGCAGTCGATCGAAATACGAAATATACTAACAATATAAAATTATATATTTATGTATGTAATGTGAAGATGAGATAATAATTATATCACATCCTTATATAGCTAAACATATGTATATTTGTTCTATATTTAGGTATATGTATACATACATATATATAATATAAAATTTTTATTACTTCAAAGAAACTTGTAAGTATATATGTATAAGGATATTATACCTCTGTATGAATGTATTTGAGAAGCTCCTTTGTTTCTTTTTTTTTTTTTTTTATTCTCGTTTTGGTATATATAAGCAATTTATATTCTTCCGGTCCATATAGGATTTCGAAGGCGATGTAATATAATAAATATATATAACGATCGCGGTGTTAAAATAAACTTGAAAAAAAAAAAAAAGAAAAATAGTATATTTCGTATATATTATATATGTATAAGGGTATTTTGAGCGTTGAAAGTTTTCGGAAACTTATACACATATCCCGCCCCCAAGTACTGCTTATACTATTATAAGTATACATATGTACGTGCATATATATAAGAGGGCTGTAGCCACCTGGTATTTTACCACAATTATTTCATTTTATTATTCACACACTATATAAAGTCGAGTGTGTATATATGTATATGTATATATAGGAGAAAAAGAGACATAAAATAAAATAAAATAAAATAAAAAAAAAAAAAAAAAAAAAAAACTTCAATGGAAACGAACGAACGAACGAACGAACGAACGAACGATGTTACAACGATGAGAGAAACGGAGAAAAACGGCTGCGTCCGTACCGCGCCGCGGTTTCGCCGTTCTATATACACATATATATGTATACAAATTCAGAGACTTTATATAACGGTTTTTCCGTGTTTCCTTCCTTCCTTCCTTCCTTCCTTTTTTTTCCCTCAACTCAGTCGTTCATTTCGCCTTCGGAAAAAAAAAAATAAAACAAAAATTGTATGCTCCGAAACGAAGCCGTGTCCCATCCCGAAACGAACGTGATTCGATGGGGAAATTTTCCGAGCTTTTCGAAAAAAAAAAAATACGAAAAATTTCCTCGAGTGGATAAGAATTGAGTTTTGGCTTGGAAAATGATTCTTCAACGCGTGTTCTCCGATATAATATGTATATTCACGCGGGCAAGATCATTATATGACTGAGTCAGGTGAAAGAGCGTGAAAAAAAAAAAAAAAAAAAAAAAAAAATATTATACAAATCATCACCTCATTACTTTTTTTTCCTTCGACATATTGCTTATTATACCGTTTTTAAGATATTTGCCTTCAAATAGACATATCAAGGAGCGTAAAAAAAAAACAAAAAAAAAATCAAAAACTGTAACAGCTATCACGTATACCACTACATAAGGCAAAAGAAGCTACATATATACTATACCGTACAGGTATATAACCGTTATTATCCGTGCGCGTGTCTAAAGAGTAAATATATATTATATATATGCAGTTTTTTTTTTTTTTTTTTTTTTTTTGTTTATGTTATATAATTTTTTATTTCTTTTTTTTTTCACTTCTTCTTTTGTTTCAGTTAAAGAAGATGCGATTATACTATGTATATATCCTGCTGATCTCTCTCTCTCTCTCTCTTTCTCTTTCTCTCTCTGGAGAATAAGATCCCATTATTTTATACACGTATATGTATACATATAAGTATATAAATATATATAGTATATATGTATGTGTATGCGTTCGTCGTAACGTTAAGATATCTCGTGCGGATCAACTGTCAACTGCAGTGACTCATAAATAATGATAATAATAATAATAACAATAACAATAATATATAAGACGAACTCAAATTTTTATCTTCTAAATAATTATAGGTAGATATACGATACATATATAGGTATTATATAGATACAGAAGTATACATACATAGATATGTGTAAAGAACTGTATATATATTATATATACATATACGTATAAGCACATATGTGCCTCCTACGAACTTTGCGGTGCATGCAGTAGATTGTTTCAACGTATATTGTTACTTTGGTTTCTTATATAGTATAATATGTACATTGTACGTATAGGTATATACATACATATTCCTTATACCTACTGGCTAACTGCTAAGACGCGAATGATATCAATGAAAAAAATTTTGCTTCTTGCAGAACTCGATGTCTCGCATTACCGCGACTATAATATCTAAGTAGGTATATGTACGACTCTCGCAATCCGTAATATATATCATATACATATGTATATAAAATACATACATTCATATGGATGATAAAATAATATAAAGAAGAATAAAGAATAAAAAATTTAACAAAAAAAAAATAGGGAAACAGAGAGAGAGAGAGAGAGAGAGAGAGAGAGAGAGAGACAATAATAAGATTTTTACAAAATATCGCTAGTGCCCACCCACGTGCAGAACGGCGTATATAGCGAGAAATAGAGAGAGAGAGAGAGAAGAAGGAAAAAGTGAAAGAAAGAGAGAAAAGACTTAAAACTGGCTATTTCTTTCCCCACTAGAACTTCGTAAGTATATGTATATATATATATATATATATATAGGTATATATATATGAATATATAGAATAGTGTATAGATATGCCTTGCCGAAGGAAAAAGATCGTGAGACAACACTGCAAGTATATAGTAGGTAGGTATAGGTATATATACATATATATATATATATATATATATATAGGTACGAAAGAGCGAACGCGGTACATAAGCCTGCAGCAGCAGCATCAGCAACAGCAATATAACCGCGTATATAGCTGCCGAGACGCACGGTAGTTAGCGATTGTTCAAACAACCCTTTCCAACGCGGCTTTCCTTTTGACGTGGCCTCTTAAAACAATAACAACCGGCCCAGAACGAGTGCGCGCTTATACCAGCCTACGTAGGCTGTCTTCGCAGCAGAGCCTGTGTCTATGTGTCCTGCAGTATTCTATACATATACATATATGCGCGCTAGGATGCAGCGAACGGATTGTGCCACCGCCTCTGCAGTGCAGCGGAGAGCTAAGAGTGCAGACTGCCGCAGTCTGCAGACCATGATGCACCACGCGGTTTAGAACGATGATGTGTGTATGTGTGTGTGTGTGACTTTCTGTGTGTACAGGAGTAGGCCTAAAATTAGCATAGGCTTCATCGGCAAACAATTGAAACCTTAAAAACCCCCGCCAATACCCTACAACCTGAACCCTGAACCCCTAAACCCCGTTACTTGTATATTCATACCTAATTCTCCGCTGCAGCGGCGGGAGAGAAAAAGAAACTGAAATTATATGTGTATACATTAAAAATATTATTACAAGCCGTGCGAAACTCGAGGAATGCCAAATTTTGACGAAAAATAAGATAGTAACATTTTTTTGTATTCTTTTTTTGCGTATCATTCAACAACCGATGATCACATGACGATCTCACAGCTGTGAGAATTTGAGGGAGTTCTTGTGCAACCAAAAGATACGAAAAAAAAAAAAAAAAAAAAAAATTCTCGAAAAATTGGACTTGGCAGATCTTCACGTATATGACACGGTTCACACGTGGGTCCGATAAAGGTGGTTGAGAAATACGTGGATCGGTCAGTCAGGGCTATCCGTCCGTTCGTTCATTCGATTAGTTTGTCGAACCGGTTGCAGGAGTATAGGCCCTGAGCAATCAGCAGCTAGTTTGTTATGTGTTTGTATATACATATATATGTATAAGGCGGGTAGGTAGGTATCTAATATGTGTATGGCGAAGGAAGTGGGAAGCACCACCGCGTCCTTATAACGTGATGGGGAAGGAGGCATTGGCCCTTTTTTTTATGGCTTCTGTGTACCTTTTCCCATAGATCAAACCATGCAAGACTTGCTACGGTACAACGACGGATGATATGCGGTGTCTTTCTGACTTTTTATTTTTTCGTGTTTTTTTTCTCTCTCTTTCTCTCACGTTTTTATTTTTTTCTTTCTCACTCGGGGATATTGGTTACAGGAAACGGTACGTATAGTACACGTACATATTATATACATATGTATACGCTTTCTCAATACTGTACGTATCTCTATACCTATAATGTATGTGAGCAGAAATACATGACACCTGCACGTCCAATAAAAAAATAAAAAACTCTTTAAAAAATTAAAAAATTACAGTACAAGTTGGCGAAGAGAAAAGAGAGAATTCGAAGTTACTTTTTTCGTCTGTTTTTTTCCAATTATCTCTCAAACCCTTCAGTTTACGGAAAAATTCTTCAGACAAAAATTGTAGCGGTGTAAAAGACGCGTCTTTCACGTAGAGACAATTTTTTCTATACAACGTACCGTTTTCGAGATAATCGAGAATGAATCAGAGTAAGCACCATTATTTCATGTTTTTTTTCTTCTTATTTGTCAATTATTTCTGTAACAGTCGAGTTCACAGAAAAATTTTTCGAATAAAAGTTGTAGAGTTTTATAATCCGCATCTGTTATCTAGATAGAATTTTTTCCATACAACGCACCATTTTCGAAATAATCGCGAATGAATCAGAGTAAGCACCATTATTTCATGTTTTTTCTTCTCATTTGTCAATTATCTCTGTAACAGTCAAGTTCACAGAAAAATTTTTCGAATAAAAGTTGTAGAGTTTTATAATCCGCATCTGTTATCTAGATACAATTTTTTCCATACAACGCACCATTTTCGAAATAATCGAGAATGAATCAGAGTGAGCACCATAATTTCATGTTTTTTATTCTTATTTGTCAATTATTTCTGTAACGGTTGAGTTCGCAGAAATATCGTTGGGACGAAATTTGCAGATCTTTATATCCCGCGTCTTTTATATTCAGAAATTTTTTTTATGCTAGTTACCATTTTCGAGAAAATCAAGAAATCGTTCGACTCTAAATCAGATAAAATCCTGCGCTCTATTATTCACGAAGTGATTTGACGCGGTTTCTCATTATACTCGCCCCCCCTAGAAAACGTCACGTATGTACAAATTGATTGTCAGATAATACAACAATTAAGTCGACGACAGAATGCGGTTCATGAAATCATGACGTATGGTCCCGCAGCTAATACCTAATTTAAAGCAATCTCTTATTCGGCTTGCGAGATAACAGAACAGAACACAACACAACTAAACAGAGGGACGAACGAAGCTAGGCGATGCATATACCTATACGCGTACACTACACTACACGCTACTTATATCTACGTATAATCGTGTGTGTAGGTATATGTAGGTATGTATAACACGAATATGCTGCACAACAACCCAAGGGGGAAATATATAGGGAGCCAACGAGAGTAACCCCGCTTGTCAGTTCCCTAGGGATAGGGGCGTATGTGGGCGTTGGCAAGTTAGCGTCCCACAAAACCCACGAGAGCTTTTATCAACCAATTTAACATCAGATCGTTGTAGTTCTGCTGTCAACGAATCGAACGTGAATGGTATATGAACGTTGGAAGAGGAATAAATATATACGAAAACAAACAATGTATAAATAAATAAATAAAATATGTCTACCTTAAGTCCGAAAATTAAATTACATATCTAAAGGATATTGGATTGAAAAAAAAAATATATATATACATATATCCGCTTTCAATTCGTTCGAATTATCGATTAAATTTTTATAATTTATCTTTCCGAATAATAGTCGGTTTTCTTATTTTTTTGGGGTTTTTTTTTGGTTTTTGATGAATTATGTGTTACATCAATTGAAGGCTAATTACATATATATTTAAAAAACAAAGTTGTATAATATGATATAAGAATAACGAGGCGATAAAATATGAGATATTGCGGTTTTCCTTGTACACTGTGATATGGTCTTTCTTTCTTTTTTTTTTTTTATCGTCTCGACGATGTGTATAACCGTGAAAAAAAAATAGAGGCGGTACAATACGGAAGAAGGATATAGAAAAGATAAGACGGAAAAAAAGGAAAAAAAAATAAAAAAATTGCCGATCGATTGAAACTGAAAGAACAAAGATTTGTGTAACGGTAATCTTGATAATATAGAAAAACTCACCTGTGTTCCGCGGCCCGATCCCTCTGCCTACGATTTTTAAACCAATTGCTAACTTGCGTAGTCGTTAGTCCCGTACTTTCGGCAAGTTCTCGTTTTTCTCTCGGCGATGGGTACGGATTAGCGGCGTACCATTCCCTCAATACACTTCTAGATTTTTCTTTAAAACAGTAAGAAGTTTCTTCACCGTCCCAAATCGTCCGTGGCAACGGAAACTTGCGTCTGACACGGTACTTGCCTTAAATTATCCAAAGAGAAAAACAGAGTAGAATAGAATTTTTTTTTTCTTTTTTTTGTTTCTGCAATAACATATATTGTTTTACTTTTAAAATTTTGTCGTTGTACATATCCATGATATATATATATATATATACAATTATCGCAGCTATTTACGTACGTATACACATATAGGTATATAAATTTATATCATTTTCCTGCACCGTGAATTATCAATGGCAGTTATCGTAAAAATAAAAACAAATAAATAAAAATCACGTATAGGTATATATATATACATATATATAGGTATATATTATTGCGAAATTATAATATGTTGTTGGATTTTTCTCCCAGAGCCGTAACGTATCGTATAAAGTGATTACGAAATCGAAACATTATCCTTGCCTTCTATATTATACACATCATATTATATGTATATATATGTATATATATATATATATATATATATATATATATATATATATATATATATATATATATATATATATATATCTGATAAAAAATCTATTTTTTGCAAAATTATAATAATATATATATATATATATATATATATATATATATATATATATATATATATATATATATATATATATATATATATATTTATGTAAAAAAATTACGATTGCAATAGGTACAATATAATTATACTGTTATACGTATTTTTAAAAATTTTTAGAGAAAATATAACGATGGAATTTTTTTTTATATCCGTATATACATATAGGTATGTATATGTACATATACATATAAGGCGGTAAATTTATTTACCTGTTGATCGTAAGAAAAAAAAAAAAAAAAATCGTCGATCGCGATTAAAACGAGATATATTATACGTTATATTGATTGTAATTTATATATTTGAGAAAAAATCGTGTTGAAAATTCTCATGAATTTGTATATTATATATATATATATATATTTCATTATATTTAACTATATTCTCAAACAATTATCATCATCTTTTTTTTTTTCTTTTTTTTTTTTATCTGACCGTATCAATTTCGCGTGCATAGAAATCCTACCCGCGCGTTTAGAGGGAAAACCGCACTGCGGATGTGGGATATATTATAGCATACGCATATTAGTTCGCATACAATCTGGTACATTGTGAAATGATGAAAATTATTGGGGCGTTCTGCAGCAGAAGTTCGCTTACCGTATATTATTATAATAGTATAAGTATAAATGTACACAGGTATATATATATATATATATATATATATATATATATATATATATATATATATATATATATATATATATATATATATATATATATATATATATATATATATATATATATATATATATATATATATATATATATATATATATATATATATATATATATATATATATATATATATATAATAATTTTCATCATTTCACAATGTACCAGATTGTATGCGACCTAATATGCGTATGCTATAATATATCCCACATCCGCAGTGCGGTTTTCCCTCTAAACGCGCGGGTAGGATTTCTATGCACGCGAAATTGATACGGTCAGATAAAAAAAAAAAAGAAAAAAAAAAAGATGATGATAATTGTTTGAGAATATAGTTAAATATAATGAAAAAAACTTTTAATATACTGACCAACGGCACCGAGAGGTCTTCCTCTTAGTCGTTCCGCCTCGATGTAATGTGCCTTAAGCCATAGAGCTTGTAGTTTAGGATGATTATGAGGGCTGAACGTATGACTCTCCAATATCCGGTATAACTCCTTGAAGTTACCGCGATGAAAAGCGACTATTGCTTTTGCCTTTAGCACGCTCTCGTGCCTGTGCAATCTCGCACACGCCGGTAACGACCACAAAAACCTTCCGAGACGTTCGACTGATCCGGCTTGCTGAAGAACCTGTACAGACGACACCATCGCCTTGAAGACGATAGACAGGAGGGGCACACTGTTAGTCGAAATAACGTAAACGCGACCTCCTATTAATCTAGTTTATCTTGTATTGAATTTTTTCCTTTTTTCTTTTTCTCTTTTTTTCTTTTCTCTTTTCTTTCGGTTTTTCGGTTTTATTCCCTTATACCCCCATTTCACGTCGCACGTATGCTTCGATATGTAATAATTATACGTGAGTAAAAAAAAAAAAAAAAAAACATTTTTTTCGAAAAACTTGACCGAATCGTCGTTGTTATTATAATTATTAATATTGTTGTTGTTTTTTGTAGTTTTTTCAATTTTTCAATTTTTTTTTTTTTGGCGATACAAGACAACTAGCGTCCACGTCACACGATCATATTAATTATAACAATGTACAATAATAACTAGGCAAAAACAGAAAAAAAGACAAAAAAAAAAATTTTATTTTTTGCTTTCTTCAATTTCGGATGCTTTTACCATAAATTATAATTAATTAAGTTAGAGAGTCTTTTTTTTTCATATGATTCTCATCTTCGATCGTGAATTATTCATTACATATTATAGCTATATACGTATGTACCGAATTGAATATTAAACTTTTTTTGTTATTTATTTATTTTTCTTTTCCCGTGTGACGCGGGCAAGGAGCTAACGTCTAACCATTACTTTATTTATATACTTTTTCTATATATGGTTTTCTATATATATTTTCTGCGATTGGGGGGATATGTGATACATATATATATATAATATAATAATATACCTGCAGCCACATACATCGATTTATGTACGTTAAAATTAAAAATTATTGCAAAATAGACAATAATTTTGACGAGATACAGTCGTTTTATTATTTATTATATAAAATGTATACATATATACATACTTATGTTTTTTTTTTCATTATTTTTTCGCGTGTTTTTTTTTTTTTTTCTCTTGGTTTCTTCTTCTTTTTTTTTGGCTTGTGCTAATTTTTGCTAAACTACCTGATATACATACATATACTCGAATTTGTTTTACTGCAGTAGATCGTAAATCTTCTATAACCATCTATGTACATATATACGAGTATATAGGCAATTAAGATGATTAAATACGTTCGACTAAAACCAGCTGCTGCTGCTGCTTATACTGCAACCTGCACCTCCTCCTCCTCACCTCACACTCGGCTTTACCTCTTAATTATATATGAATTATTATATGTATGTATATATAATATATATACGAATATAGCCGATCATTTTGTTAAACGATATAATTATGTGCGAATTACTAAACTGTATACATTTTTTAATATTATATATATTTTCTATTTTTGTCTTTTCTTTTTTTTTTTTTCAATTTTCTTCAAAATAAAATTACCTACATGAACAGCTATTACGCGAAAGGATTTCCGCGGATATTTTCGGCTATAGGAAATTAATGGCGGAACATAAATGAGTAAGAATAAGAAATGAAACGAAAAAAATAAGTCAATTACATTTATAATTTGATTATTTCATGATAAAATAATTGCGAATGATTTGATTAATCCTCCTCAAATATCCTCGTCCTAATCCTCATATCCTTACTCTTAATACTGTTACTGCTGCTGCTATTGCTGTTGCTGCATCATATGATGATGGCTATTTTTAAACTGAAGTTTTCGAATTTTTCGTCCCTCGAGAATTTTATTAATAGAATTCAATTTAATAGTGTTCGCTGCTACGGGCATGGTGTGTCGGAAAGCGTGCAGGCTATACCTACCAGCAGCTCCTTCGAACTATAACGAAACTTCACGTATGTATATATCGTATAGATATATTAGCAAATAACGTTTGCCAATTATCTTGGGAATGAATTATGCGATTTCGAATGATAAAAATACGTTACAGAAGATGTTTTTGAGAAATTCTCGAAAAAAAAAACAAAATCAAAAGATTCTAATCCAATTTCGTTTTTGTTTCTTTTTTTTTTTTCTTTTATTGAAGGTGGTAAATCTTACCACTGCAGAGAGATAGGTGAAATGAAAAAAGCAATTCGTAACCCCGGAGGCCAGGGCTTGAAATAAATATATAGAACAAGAAAATAAAAAAATATATATATATCTACAATATCTAAAATAAAGACTAAATTAAAATATTTTTTTTCAAAGAATCTCTCCGCATCGTTTCGTTATTCAATGATATATAGACGTATATATATCTATAAAACCCTCCCACTGCATAGATGTGTATAGGTACATACATGTCGAAACTTATCGGTGTGTAGGTACCTATACCACCTATCGAGATAGTCAACCTATTTTCTATTTATTTACATTCGATTCAGGCCGCGCCCGAATTCCGCGATGTAATTCCGTTTATACCATAGGTATACCCCGCGCGCGATAATATATATATATATATACTATATATGTATAGGTATATGTTGCGAAAATTTTTTTTCGCAGCTACAGCTAATTAGATAGTAATATACGATAATTATATATTTTCTTATTATTAATATTCAATATCAAGTAGATATATACTGGATACAATAATAATTAGATATACTATTAAAGTTTCCCTATTTCTGTCTCTTTTTCTATTATTTTCTCTCTAAACTTTATATGAACGTATATACTTAAGTAGCGTACATGTCTGAGTATATACATCAGTATACATACATACACGCATGCATATATGTATATTTTATAGTTTGTGCAGTCGGTTGGTTGACAGGTGACGAAAGTTTTATGGTGGATTTATAAATAAATTCAACTCACCGCACTGCAGGATGGTGCGGTATATAGCTGTATTATATAGTTTAGTTTAGTATAAACGAGACGAACGCGAGAAGACCTAAAACTACTACGAATGCAACGAATTACTGTGTATAGGGTAATGTTCCTAAGTAAGCTTACATATATCGCTTAAAGTTTTTTTTTTTTTTCTTTTTGAATCGTACGATCGGAACTAAACGGTAAGAAAAATGAAAAGAGACGAAAGAAATAAATGAAAATTAATTGGAAAAACTTAAATAACATATTTAATATACGTAATCTTTCCTGTTTTTGTAAAGATCGGTTCTGCAGTATAAAACAGACGTATAATAGGTATATTTGAATTGATATAAGAAAAATCACGATCTTGTGTAAACCTAAGATCCACTAATTAAATTCTCTCTGTATTTGTGCAGCATATAGGTATAAGTATGTAGGTATATACATACAAAGCGACTGTATCTCGTTAAAATTAGTTTACTCTTAAAAGTTTCTCAACCCTTTATACGTGTTTCGGTCTAAAGTCTGATTCGTTAAGAAAAATGAATAAAGATGAACAATTCGTCGTGGTTTTTCTATCAATTTTCATTTATTAGACAAAATAATTGTTTCCGGATGTTCAAAAAATTCACAAATCTATACGAAATTTCTTCGTTCAGTCATTATTCTTATAGACGTCGATGTAATTGTTGAGAGAGAAAAGACCAAGAACCACGCGAAAGGGATTAAGAAACAAACGAACGGAAATATAAAAAAAAGGGTAAAAAAAAATATGTATATATATTTTTTTTCTTTTCGTTATTTTTCGCGACTCATCCTGATCATCATCATCATCATCATCATCATCGTCATCATCGTATCGTGATAATAATTACGATAAGATGAATGGATGTAGTTAAACGCACCTCGCAAACGCAAGCGACTTGTTCCTGAGTAAAACCAAAGCTTGGCAATTGTCCGTTGGTTCCATTTCCTCCGCCACCGCCACCGCCACCGCCGCCGCCGCCGCCGCCGGCCGAGCTAGCGGGGCTATCCTGAGGACTGTAAGTCGTCGGTCCGCCGGAACTTGTACCATAATTTCCTCCCGCAGTTTGGGCATCGATAACTGCCCCACCACCACCGTGACCAACTAACGGCGTAGGTGTACCCTGGGGACTGTAATCTCCACTCGGACCCAAAAGCTCGCTACCCCCGGGTCCCATTGCTACCACACCACTGCTGCCACCCGAACCACCACCGTATCCTAGCATCACATCATCGCCGGGGCCAATTGTCCCCCCTGCGACTGCACTTACGGCAGAGATCTCCACCGTGAATCGTATTTAAATTATTTTAAGAATTATTCTTCGGTGAAACTTGTTTTTTTCTTTTTTCTACTTGCGTCTTTAGTTTTTTTAAATTTGTTTCTTATCGTTTTTAACTCGTGTGTATCCCGGTTTTGCCCGTGAATAATTACTCCTCCTTATCACACGTCACTGCACACTTAACTAGTTTTTAAAAACTCGCACGAATTGAGGTAATTTCATATGCTCAAGTCGCAGCATCCTCTCCTGCAGTACGATCATATTTCGTACCATCACTGTAAAATTCTCTGACCTTTTCACTGTCTTGATATCGAATTTACGGTTAGATTTGTATAGTTTCCAATTAAAAAACGTTTGTGTATTCATTGACGTTTTATATTTCGAACGCTTATAGATATATACCATATAATATACTTCGAGGATTGTTTAATTAATTATTTGATTAATTGTGCGTGTAAATTTATTCCGCGTTGTTATAACGAACAACTGAACATCGTGCATATGTTAAATCCATCCTTATAGGTATAAATTCTGTTATGAATCACGTTTTAAATATCCGAACTACTTTTTTATACGGTTAAAATCGTTTCACGCTTAGGTAACACTCGTACACGTTGGTTTTCGAGACTCGGTTGGTTATTGTACCGTATAAACGTACCCCAGTTGCACTGCACAACGTTATACCGTAGTTACATACGCGTCACACATCTCCGAAACTAACCGCCCGCGAACTCAACGTTTCTTAGGAGCAACAGCGTAAATGTGGGCTAGTCTCGCCGTGGGTATTTTTAGGTTCTTGTAGTAGTCTCGAGAGTCTCGGGTGTCGCTTTCCCGTACCTACGAACACCACCACCTCGCATCAACGATATTATCGGGTTACAAGAAGGCAGCAGCTCTGCAGTAACTAGTGCAGACCTTACTGTATATTCCCTCGCCACTGATATTACTACTGTACCCAAAATTCTTCGATATAAATTCGATAATAGGAGGAAGAACAAAAATCAACTTTTTCTCTATACTTTTTATTCATTCATTTGTCATAATCCGTGATCCAGTTTCCTCGTATTAAAACGTTATTAACGTATACACGTATACGTGCGATAAATCACGAATCTCTACGTATCCTTTTTCATATTTTCTTATTCAAATTTTTCTTTTTTATACACACACACACATAGAGACACTGTTATGTAGTTTATAATTATCACCGTTTAATTATTCTCTCACATATATATTTATTATACATACATTTATAATCAAAATTTATTATTCATTTATTATATATAGACGTTTCTTTTAAAACGGACACGGATATATAGGTATATGTATATATACGTAAATCTATTCGTACGTTGACATTGTAGATTTGCTTGTGCAGTTAATTAAAGCGAACGGGAAAAAAGATCTGACGTTTTAAATCCTTTCGAAGTGGTATACGTTATATATGAATATTACTATAAGATCTTGACACTCTCGCTCTCGTTTGATTATAGCTGGTTTAATCGTATATAACACACACGTTTTTTCACTGTATTGTAGAATTATTTAACGTGTACACTTTTATCGTACGCGGTCGTGTTACTGCAGCGGCTCAATGAGGATATATATAACTTTGCTCATTCTTTGACGATTTAACGAAAGATTGTTGTTCGATGATTCGAATCGATGAATGGGGGGGGATATTATCTTTTGTTTTTTTTTCAATAGTATTTCACGGTGATATAAACGAATGGTAACGAATGGACCACGAAGACGATAACGACGACTTGAAAAAAAAAATAAATAAATAAAGAAACAAAGATAAAAATGAAATTCCAACGAGAGTAATAAACAAAATTAATTCCTGAGACACGAAGAGTGAAAATAGAATATTGTTCAAAGTATGTATATATATTTATGTATTATTTGTGTGTTTATACCAATCGAATGTAACAATTATAAGAAGAACAAGGTATGAAATGAAAAACAAAATATATAAAAAAAAAAAAAAAAAAAAAAAAAAAAAAAACAGATCGTGGATGTTTTGTTGGTTAAAAAAATCTCGCGCGGAGATCGGAGATGCTGTCGTACGCGCACCTACGAAAGAACTGGCTAAACATACCGGGGTCCCGTTTCTGACCTGGTTGTCATGCGCGGCCACGGAGGCTTATTGGCCGAGGGGTTTGGCCTATCTGACAGTGTTGGATTTTTGATATGTTTCCATTGGCTACCAGGCGTGTCGGAACACCACCATTCTAGGTAACGATTGGACAAACTTATGTACCTAAAGGTAATAAATACCTTTCGTATATACACCCCCTTATAGGCTTCGCCTCCGCTTCTTATTCTCCTATATATATATATTCTATTCCATATACATATATATATATACATATATATACCTACTATATACTGTACACTATATACCACATATTTGTATATAGGTATATAGGTATATATGTATAAACAATCTTGAACTATAATTTAACAATGTTATTTAAACACTACAGGTATACCTGTAATCCGACTGCAGGCTGGCTTGCAGCCCACGTACAGCTAGATACATGCATATACCTGTCATTACATTAAATTACATTGAATTGGATTAAAAGTTAGGTTACATCGTATCATATCATAATAGCTTGTATTAAATAGTTTCGATTCCTATATATATACGTATATAATCGTTCGATCGTTATTTTATATCCTCCTCCTCCTTTTTTTTTTTTTTTTTTATCATTTTTATTTCTATCACAATTCTTTAAAAGAGAGGAAAAAATAGATGAAAAAAATTGTGTGTCTTAATCATTTCAAGGAAATATATTTATGTATTGTATGTATGTATACCTATATATATCGTACGCGTATACGCGCTGCTGCATGGTGCAGCGATTATAAATAAACCGCGAATTAGAAACACTATATCATTTTAAACCGCTTATATACTACATATATAATATATATTCACCTTTTTTACTTATATTATACTTATAAAATTTTATTATTATTGTTATTATTATTATGATTATTGTTATAATTACTTTTTGTTTAATGATGTCATCAATTTTTCATTTATCAGAAAGAAAGAAAGTTTGTCTCCATGATGCCTCTGCCTCAACTATAATAACTGCCAGTCTCAATGCAGAGACAATCGTCATCGTTTCAGACAAATAATATATAGACATTAATGTGAATAACTATATAATATAGTACCTATATACAGATTGAATCCAAACTTTTTTTTTATAATAATGGTATAGGTATATACATAATATAGGTATACATATATGTATATAAACTTGTATACATACGTATCTATACGTATTTATACATACATAGATATGATCATGATCATCGCGCGGCCATCTTCTTCATTTTACGTCTGCACAGAGTATAAGGCCGTGTATATATATATATAGCTGATATACATATGTATATGTATATATATGTATACATAGGTATATACATATACCTATGTATTTAAGGCAGAAATATTTCATCAAGCTGCACGCAACGTAGGTATAGCGTATATATATATATATATATACGTATATACATAAGCTGGTTGGTATTATAATAAATCGCACGGTGTACCGATAACAAAGTCGTACTAATATATTATCAGCTGTGCTGCACTGCAATCCTGAGTCACCTATACCTATACCTACCTATACCTATACATATTAGGGTGGGCCAAATAAACGGACGATTTTTTTTTTTACTCTTTTTTTCTTCCAAAAGCGGCCCTTTCAAAAATTTATTCTTTACGATCAAAATCTCAGCTCTTGATTTTTATATTTTATAGAGATCGCAATTTTCTATTTCCCATTTAAATAGTATATATATATCAGTTTAATATATAGAAAGGAAGAGAAAAAAAAAAAAAGGGGGAAACAAAAAGATACGTCGATGCCTTTTATATATTCAATATCTTCAACGAATAACTATATATAAGAGTTGATAGTGGATTATCTACCTACGTATATGTGTATACCTATCGTATGTATATACACGACGATCAAAGAATTACTGATATATATATACCGACAAAGACCCGATCGTGATCGGGGATTTAATTTTGTCAACCATTTGTATTGATGGAAATCAATTTTCCACCTTACACCTATTATACACTGCACGTATATAAGAATATGTAATAAAAGTTATATATACGGACATTATATATACCTACTTCCCTTGAAAAAGTTTTTATGTGTGAGGATGAAATAAATATATTCGTCGTGTTCGTATATATACATATATACCTATACCATATATACCTACAGGCGTGTTAACTGCTTAGTCATGAATCAAACGTCGATCAAACAATATTATTGGTATCGATATTATTACAAACATCGCCCGGACGTCGACGAATATTGTTATGCGTACAGCTCTTAATTCTCACTTTTTTGTCCTCCTCGTCGAATTTTTGATAATTTTAAAGTATACCTATATAATAAGGAATGATCATAATTGTCCAATCATTAATTAAATCTCTGTATGAAAAATATAATTGCTATATGTATATATAGTATATAGCTCATTTTTATGTGTACATATATTTTCTTGAAACTGAAAAATTGAATAAAGAAGGACTGTCGATCGTTTCGTTTTTAATTCCGTCTAAAGCCTAGGCAGTGTAGGTACCTATATATAGATTCCGGATTGTGATCCGCATCACAATACGAGCAATTTCCTTATACCGGGGGCTTTACAACACAACAGAAGTACCTATATACCATATGTATATATATTTAAAGACCTGTGCAGCGGTGAATTGAAGAGGACTTGATTGATTTTAACAATAGAATTTATGTACGATATATATAACGCCCCATATATTCTAAAAATTCAAACCCAAAACTTGTCTGTATACGTACATTTAAACGTAAAACTGATTCGACCGCAGTCTCTTAATCTATAATTCTCTCTCTTTCGTATTTCCGGATGATAATTCTAACCGAACGACTTTGACGATACGATAATTCCGCTAATCGGTAAAATCTGCGCGAAAGAAAAAAAAAAAAAAAGCGCATTCGGATGAATCTTTTCAGGGGAAACGGTAAAGTGCATAAGCGTGCACATATATGCCTTGTATATATATATATACGGATATAAGAGGATTCCTGCTGCTTTATACCAATATGCGCAACAATGGATATATATAGCTGCAGGGAATGGCATGGGCTCGAGGTTTGTATGTATGTATACATATCTATAGATGTATATATATATACGTGGCTACCTACCTACCGCGGGGTGGAGCAGAGTGACATTGATTTCTTTATCCCTCGGGATCTGGACGTTGCGTAACAATGCGAAAAGCGGGCAGTGAAATGCTCGTATCGCGTTCCCACAGGTGAGAGAGAGGCGCCAGGTAGGCATAGAATACAGCAGCTCGCTCCTCTCTTATATGGGACCCCATAGAGGCCTTGAATACTTCGTAATTGCCCTGTCGTTCACCATTCATCTCTTTCCTCGTTGCCCCCGTATATTTACTGCACATATACCTATACATATAAGCCTCGGCTATATACATATATAGCCGTTCGTTTTCTGATCCACTTATTTCGAAGAATCGTTGGTACGATATTCGCCAATTTTAGTCCAAAATTCGCAGCCTTTGGGATCATTGCGAACGTTAAAAATCTTCTGGGTTTTTTTTAAATCTTTAATATCGCAAGAAGTTTAGTTCGGAATCAAAAAATACTAGTTCGGGCAAAAGCTATAAGATAGCGAAGAATTTCTTTCAAATTTCACATACGTGGGATGAACGGTTTAGCAGAAATCGTGTTCACCGTTTAGACCCTCTAAAGTGCAGAGTATAAGCTGCTGTAGTTCAAATAGTCCGAATAACCGAAGATCCCGACGATCTTTTAGCCGCATCGGAAAGTGTTTTTCTAAACGGAGAACAAACCGGCGATCTTTTTGATCCAGAATTTTGGACACGTAGGTATGACAGGGTGCAGAGGAGACGTTGGACAGTTTGAAAAGGGAGTTGAGTTTTGGTTCTGCCGAGTGTCTTGGATTTTTCTTATAGTTATAGAGTCCGAAAACAGACAACGAGGGATGATTTTCTCGGAAGGGATATGCCACCGAGTTGTTTTTGGGTAGCTTAAGTTTGACACATCCGGTTTTGGGAATGTTTCTGGAGAGAAAAACTGCAGTGCACGTGTAAAAACGTCGACTTGAACAGTTTTTCTTATTTTGTTTTCATAATTTTGATATATAATAATAATATGCGAGGGAAATATCATCGTCGACTTTCAACTCGGCTTTGATTTTCAAGTTCATATATTCCGTTTTGACTATATAAGTACGATGTTATACGTATATAGGTATATGTATAGCCGGGAGATGAATCCTTACCAGTGGTGACTCCCCTATATAGAATTCCTCCTTTTTAAGAGAACTGAAGAAGCTCAAGAAATTGTCCGAGCACCGGTCGTTGTTTTAGACTCCTCAAAGCTATCATCTATTTCGATCATAATATATCGTCAATAAATCGAATCTTAAAACAAAACACAAAATCAAGAGGAGAATCGAATTCAAATTATATTATACACGTTCGATTTTCAACAATGCGAATATCTAGCGATCAGATGAGTAAGAAAATTCGTCTGAAAAACGGATACTATATAATATCTTTTATTTTTATTTTTTTGAAAGATGGATTAGGTATACAAGAAAAAAAATGAAATAATAACGAAAAGATACAATTAGCTCTGATTTATCTTCAATTGTTTCAAGGTTTTTTTTTTTTTGTTTTTTGTACGAATCGCATCGATGCAAATCCTTGCGAAATTTTTCTTTATTTTTTTTTTTTTCTTTTAATTTGTTGGTTCCTCCTTCTCCAAACCCTCCCTCCTCCCCCCCCAGCCCCCCCTCGCAGGATATTCGGTCGTATCGATTCTTCGCGCACCTACAGCAACCAGCTATCTACCTGTCGGTAGAAACCAGCTATCCTGACCAACCAGAAGCCGCCATGAAACAGATCAATGTCACTGTGTCCATGGAGACGGCGGAACGAAGCGAAATAAATCTGAAATCGCAATATATAATATATATGTATATAAATATATATAAAAATATATATACCTATATATCTATACATAAGTATAATATACATATACTAACGGAATCGAATTAGACGACAAACAATTTATTCTATATATGTATACATATATATATATATAGATACATATGTATAATATTTAAGTTCAGTGATCGCTAAAAATAGCAAAATCTTGTATATTATTGTTTTATTAGTCATTACTCTTCGATCGTCAAACTCAAGTTCAATTTTATATAAAGTATAGCAAAAAAAAATGAAAGAAAAAAAAAAGCATGAAGAATATATGTATATATAGGTATATATGTATTAAATATGTAGAGCAGGCTGCACAAGACTATATCTCTGTCATATACCAACCACAACTTGGTTAAGCCTGACGTAAGTCATATACAGCCTACAACTATTGGCTTTGATGCGCGTTCACGTATATCGATATCAATATCAATCTCAACATTTTCTACGATCTATACACATATATATGTATACGTATACATATGTATGTACATCTGTGCGTACCTATATAAATTAACAAAAAAAAAAAAACAAGAAAAGAAAGAAACACATTATACAAGACCCATAATTTTTCGATGTCTTAGTTCTCCGAAAAAATTCAAAAAAAAAAAAGAAGAATTTATAGTGTGTGAAAATTCAATAATAGTTGGAAAAGAAAAATTTTCTATTTCTCTACGAGTAAAATTGATGATTTCCTCCTTGAACCTATATATATATATATATATGTATATAATATATATATATATGTATAAGGGAAATGATCGGGTTAGTGGATAACGTTTGTTTAATCCATCTGATTCTAGACTATAAAATATATAAAGTATATATATATATATATATATATGTATACGCACATATATAGTGTATAACATACGGTAATTCTTGGTGTTCTAATCTATCACACAGTTAGAGATAGAGGAAAGGAGGAAGGAAATATGTATAGCGAACAAATGGAACCGCGTAGAAACGAAATACATAGAATAATAAGTAATCGAGAGAGGGAACGAAACGAACGAAACGAATGAAGGAACGAACGAACGAACGAACGAACGAACGAACGAACGAATGGCGGGTGAGGCTAAACTTAATTAATTTTAAACAAAGTTAAAGTTAGCTGACGTACGGCTGCCAACAGAATAACCGTAGCCCCCCGTACGTATTGTATGTATGTATGTATGTATGTATATACGTGTATGTACGTCAGTTAGTTAGGACTGGCTATATAAGAGTAACGTAATACGGTGTCGGACTACCTGCCCGCCTGCCTGCCTGCGCGGGCTGATCTGACCTCAGAAATAAAGTCAGGGCCCCCCCCTAGAGCTCATACGAATATTCATGAAACGAGAGAGAGAGAGAGAGAGAGAGAGAGAGAGAGAGAGAGAGAGAGAGAGGAAGACCCGATTTTTTTTTTTTTTTGAAAACAATGAAAACAGATCAAAAAACCAAAGAAAAAAAGGACATTAAAATGTGATACGTATATATATCAACTCTTATGGCACATACGTTTCGGGTTTTTTTCGTGTGTAGATCAGGAAGGAGAAGAGGAATACCACTTCCTTGTTTTTTGCGTACCCCTCCCCCCGGCATAGTGCGGGCTACAAATTAACAGAAATCTAAACACATATCGTTGGATAAGAAAAAAAAAGAAAAAAAAAAAACCGAAAGCGTCGAGCTCGAGAGGGAGGGATGCTCGGAGCTGCAGTCCCTGCGCGGTATTTAGACTGCAGTAGGATTTCCTTATTGTTTACAAAACACATAAATTATTCCTTGATATACGTATACGTGTAAGGGAATTTTTTCATGAGCCAACAAAACCAAAAAAAAAAACGAAAAACTCGGCGAGAAATATAATCTACGGTCACCCGATGCTGTGCAGTGGGATATTTCTGTTCGCGTAATTATCGTCGTTTCTAAAATCTCTTTTTCATTTTCTGATACCCGTTATAAAATTTGCAAAAATGCGTTATCTCATTTTTCCCTATATTCAGGAATTATTAACGATCGAATTTTGCTAATCTTTCGTTCAGATCGAGGATTAAGAGATAAAGAGAGAGAGAGAGAGAGAGAGAGAGAGAAAGAGGAGTGAATTGTTTCTGATATTGTAACGCAAGTTGAATGGATCGGGATTCGGAAATGCCGGGAAAAAATTCCCTCAGGATACGACCAGAAACGCGGAGAGTGAGAAAAGCGCGTTATAGTCGAGGTGCGGGGGGAGTGCGAGCGATAAAACCCCCGACTCGACTCGACTCGACTCGACTCGACTGCGTACACTAACTCTCTTTGGTATATATCCCTGGGGAGTCGGAAGTCCCGGGTAAGTAAGTCGATGTGTGTTTTTCAAATGGAATGGAAGTTATCTGGTTACAAGGAGGGTGGCAAATTTATATTCCTTTCGTTCGCGCTTATATTCACTGAAACTATACAATACAGAAGCGTTTCTCGATGTTGGTGTTGGGTGTTTTGGGTGTTCGTTATATTTAATTCCTTCCTTTCTTCGTTCGGACGCCCCTCTCCTCCCATTCATAAAATTGTAATGATAGTTTGTAATAGTTTTGCGGTGTAATAAAACAACCTCTCTTATATATCGCGGCTCGCAAAGGGGTACATACATACAAAGAACAAGTGCTATTATCCACACCCACCCACCGCGCACCGCAACCCCTCAAAACACGTTGATATCCATACGGTGTCGAGTCTTATTAAGGGGACCGGTACAACAGCTTGGTTTGTGAAATTTCGAGTACTCGAAAATTTATTTATTTGTCATTTTTACGAATAGACGTGTCGTATGATAATCGTCTTCATTCGTTTGAAGAATTAATCGACAAGAAACAAATTTTTATATTTATATATCTATAACGAAGTCTGATAAAAATCGTATCAGCCATGTATATAAATTTTAGGGCGATTATTCAGGCTGCTAAATTCTTACATCCTGACCTAGGACATCCGATTGTGTTGTGACTGGTTATATAGGTATACGTAAACGTAATATCAGTATCGTGGGGCTGTATGGAGTTGAATCTTGAAGTCATACGTATATATCCAGAAAAACGGGAACGGGAACAGGAACGGGCACATAACACTACCCCGTATAAAACACCCCCTTAATATATATATATATATATATATATACCTATACACGCCCACAAATATATAACCGAGAAAACCTATCTCAATATATGTGTTTCGCTCTTTGTATTAGTATTTGTATTTGTATTTGTATTTGGGTATGTGTGTGTATATATCTGTATATATATATACAATCCGCAGTGTGTTTATGTTATATGAGTTCGCAGCAGCACACGACAGCCGTATCGCGTTTCTATCGCGCATATACGCCCTCTAGTTAGCGAGTCGCTTTGTCTACCAGCTATCATTGTATTTTATAGTATAGTATACGGTAACTTTTGATCGACTATTATGACTTTTTACATTATTTTTTTCTTTAGTTATTTTATTTTTGACCGTATATATAGTACCAAAAATATTCTTCGAATCCTGCTGCTGCAGGTATGAAAAAAACGTATTTCGATAATACATACATATGTGCAACGATTAGAAAAGAAAAAGAAAATTGAAAAATAATAATAATACGGCCATGCCACGGTCAGCTTTTCCCAATTTTCATCCTTGGATAACCCGCAGTACACCTACCGAAAATTTCTATAATCTCGTGTTTCAATCTTTAAGAAAGAAACCTGACTGCAGGTATTAACTTACTCCCTCGAGGCACGGTGTGTGTGTATATATGGGCGAAGAGCTGTTAATTACTTACTTACTTAGTTACTTACTTACTTACTTACTTAGTTACTATAACATTCGCGGTGCTTCTTCGATCTTCGAAATCATGGAGAGAGAAAAAAAGAAATAAATAAAATTCTATTAATTTTTCTCTCTCCTATTATTTCTTTTCTGTTTCAAAAACTGCACGATCGCATCCGACCCGCACTTACATAAGTATAGAGCATAAAAAATTTTGTAAATCTGCAAGAAAAAAAAAAAAAAAAAAGAAGGAAATTTGTTTCTCTTCTTTAGATATAAACTGAAACGAGCGATATATACCATATAAAATCGAAAATCCTTGTATTCATGTACATATGTACATATGTTTGTCGTCGTACGCCGATGCATAAGCATCAGGATCAGGATCAGCAGCAGCAGCAGCAGCAGCAGCAGAGTACAGTCAGAGAGTACAACAATACCTCCGCGGGTTATGGTTAGAGGAACAAGGCGTAATAGAGGCAACACATCTTCGTGTCTGGTTTACAACTAGGTATAGGTACATACAAGGCGTGCGGTCCGTGTGTGGTCCAATCCCCATTTCTCCCTATACAACATATGTATATATATATATATATATATATACATATATAGGTATATAGAGATGAGAAGAAAACGTACGTTGTATAGTACGCGGTTCGTCCTCGACCACCATCGCCATCGCCATCGCCATCACCATAACCACCCCCGCACACCCCCTGGCACTGCAACGAGCCCTCGATGATGTTAGTAACTTGATATCACTCCACCATACCTTCACGTATATATATATATATATATACACGTACGAGATTCATATACTAATATACATATATTACAACCATCCGAGTATATATATACGTAGGAATATGTCTGTTTTACACGTATATACGGCTAGTACAGTATTATATACCCTAGTACGATAGAAGTTCGTATATATAGTCGAGGTGTACCATTATCTGTTGTATGAAACACTGCTTTGTAAGAAACGTTATTCAGCCACGGTATAACGTAGACGAGAAGAAATAAGGCTGAGGGCTATATTATAGCTTCAGGGTTGAAGTTCCAAATTTCTTTCTTTCTTGCTGTTTTTTTTTTTTTTTTCAAGTTTCTTATAACGGTAAAAATTACGAATTTGAAATTTTTAACGTATTTGTAACAAATGTGACTAACGAACTATGCAAAGAACAATCGAAACGACCGAAATAAAATTTACTAATATCAAACACGCATAGATTTCCAAGAAATACCAATATTATATTTATATTGGAGGGGGAAGCGCAATGTGGTTTTAGAAATCAGCTTGACACACATGACGTATACTATATAGTAACCGGGGATCGAATAGACTGCTTCTAGGCCTCGTGACAATTTCTGGGAAATTTTCGGGGAGCCAACCGCACGATATAATATATACGCGGTCACTCATGTGGACGGAGATAAAACAATGCGCGAGAATCACTGCAGCAGCAGCAGCAGCAGTGATCGTCTATAATTCTTTCTTTTCATTCCCCGTTTTTGAGATCCATGATAAATTTTATCAAAAATTTCAAATCGATTTTTCCAAATATTCTGCAAAGAAAAGAAAAAAAAAAAATTTGCCTAAGAAACTGCGGCGGTTAAAATCCGCAAGCCTGACGACGTCGAGTCAAGTTCGAAAGGGATAAGGTATGTAGCGAGCTGCGGCATCGAAACCCACTGATGGCATGATCGGGTGTAGTTAGTCTAGCTCGGAGAGCTTGAACGAGCACGAAAGCTCAAACTTTGATTAAACGAGTAGACGTAGCTGTGCCCTATACGCGGGGCACCGCGCGGTGCCGGGTTAAACTCATTTGTCTACCACCCCTCGAGGTCTCTTATAATACCGAGAATTTTATTCGCGGAGTTGGCAGGAGTTACGGTGCCAACGGTCGCCGTCGAGTCCCTACTCAAGCCTAGTCTCAGTTTTTTTTTCCCACAATTTTTGAAAAAAAAAGCTATATCGACGTATGTACTCAAAAATGAAATCTGCAACGGTCCTGAGAAAGGAAAAAGGGACATTAAACGAGAGACTCTAAAACCCCGTTTACGTTCTGGTCCCGGTCCTGCACCGGTTCTCGTTTTCTGGACCCCACCGATCCTCCGGGCTCTGAGCTAAGGTATATATATGAGATTTATCTCTAATCAGGAACAAATTAGCCACGTCTACCAGTGTCTGCATATCGGTGACCAGCCAATAACTAAAAGACGCTAGTGGGTGCCCGAAGTGGGTGGACGTGTGTTCGGGGTGGCCACCTGTCTAGCGAGGTATGCGCTGATAAGATCACCGCATCTAACCGAACGAAACGAAGGTGTTCCTTCTCCTCCTCCTTTTTCCTTCTTTTCACCTTTTTTTTTTTTTTTCTTTTTTTTTTCTACTTCTTTCTTTCTTTGTTTCGTCTCTTTTTTTACTTATTCTCTTCTCAAACGCTAAGCAAAGACAAACTCCGCTCTAACTCACACCACGTTTCTCTCTCTCTCTTTCTTTCTCTTTCTCTTTTAGCTCGGGAGAAAATGATCGACTCGCCAGAGTCCGTTCGCTGAACTATTTTCACTCAAATTTCTTCAGGAGTGAATGCAAAAAAAAAAAAAAAAATAAGAAAAAATTAGCGAGGAAATGCGTTTTTTTATTGGTGATTTTTTACAGGTCAAAGTTTTCCTGAGCTTTTTGTAAAATATATATATTCATATATAGGGTATAAAGTTCATTTCGAGACGATGGGCATATACATATATATACTTAAGCTATATTTTGAAATAAACAATTACGATGGAATTTTTAGATACGGTTTAAAATTCGAATTCCAAGATTCGTCCGTTGATAGGATCGACACGGTGCTTTGTCAGTCGTTCCCGTCAGACCGCGTGGCTTGTTTCTTTCTTGAGTCCCGGCTAAAGTCCTTAAGGAAACCGTAGGTAGGTATATAACCCGGTGATGCTGCAGGGTTCGTTCGTATATTCGTAGCTATAACCTATACTATACATAACTTCGTAGGTACATACATACGTATGTACATATTATAGGTACACAATATCAGAGAGAAGAGAGAGAGAGAGAGAGTTAAAAGAGGCTAAAAAAATATTCTACAGTAGATATACATAAACTCAAGACCGCAGAGTGGGATATTCTTCGTGTACTACAAAACGATTTTCGTGTAACTCCTGCACGGCCAAGGGATCTGTCCAACTCCAGCCTCGCTCAGTCCTCGATCGTTTATCACCTGCAGAGGTGCGTATAGATGCAGTAGTTCAGGCGATTTGGACCACAGTTCGATAGACTCGAAACATACCGTATATATATACTCCGAGATATACGAAGAAATCTAAAGATTCGGGGAATCGGGATATATACTATGTACATACCTATATACACGAGCAATTTTCTTATACGAGATGTACGATTGTTAACTCGTGTGGAAAAAAGTCGATCTTAAGTTACGTTCAACTGCCGGAAAATTCGTCCATCTACTAGGGTTATATACCTACATATACCTATACCACACGAAAAATAAAGCCCAATCGCCATATGGTCTTTTGCTCATCGAACTGGACTGAGTTTAACTAAAGCTGGGGGTTAAAATGACCGAGAATCATCTCCATCTCATAATCTGCGCGCGATATTACAGTTCCTCGATGTTTTTTTTTCTTTTCTTGGTTTTTTCCACATCGTTTCTAGTCGATCTATTTTTCTTTCGTAGTTACTCTATACGCCATCAACTCACTTACTTGCGTATATTATACTTCCCGATCGATTTGTCCTTGAGAAAAACTTCTGTTCGGGTTCTCGAATTACAAGAATCCGCATTTACGTTGGCCCAGACCCCGGGCCCTGTAATATCCTCGCTTCTCTAAAGTCTGAAAGATCGTTGCGTGGGCGGATATATCTGCAGCCGACTTGGTTGTTGTCAGGTCCTGACTTTTCGGTATTTTATGTGATTATAGGGTATATATACATATAAAACCGAGTCGTTCGATTTTTCCCCCCGATTTATAAATAGTCGAAAATTCGAATCCCGACTGTAAAGTTTATCTCGGTATAATAATATCAGCCGGGCGAAAATAATTCGGTTTGATAATCGAGCCGTATAGATTCGAGGCTGAATATACCTACGTTGGGGTATTAATTGTTATGTACAGTGTAGATAAGAGACAAAGGTATATATACGTATGACGAAAAATTGTCACTTCCGTTTGGTATAATAGTTACATAATAATCATAATCAAAAAACAAAAAACAAAAGAAAAAGAAACAGGATAAATAATATAATAGAGAATGACGCGACTGTGTCTAACCGAATGAGAAATAATATAATATGTAATCGAATAACGAATACGAGAACTCAATCCGTTGAATTATAAATCGTACGCCGATATCGGGTGACCGTATGATTTCTGTACTGGTCAGAAGTCTCTACACAGTTTGACGAAAGAAATAGAAGAGAGAGAAAAAAAAAATATATCATAAGAATATAGCGACCATATATAATACGAACCTGGTTGTTAGTTTCATCGTTTAGAAAGCCCCCCGAGGTCATTTCTTTCCTCTAGGTATATGTATATGTAATTTATTAACATATCGCTAAAATAAAAGCTTCTACTTCATTCATTCATTCATTCATAAATTCATTTACTCATTCATTCATTCATTCATTCATTCATTCATAGAAATTCACGTCTCAGCCTCGGCAGACATGTCTGGTTCTCCTTTAGGCGTGAGAATGACGAATCGTTTTCCGTTACCTCAAAGTTTCGACGAACAATAATTTATGAAACCGGCCCCGAGATAACTTTTTGACACTATACGTCCTCGGCCGATGCGATGGTCGGTTTAGATAGGAAATAGCTGAGCTGCGGTCCAGTCAGTCAGTCAGTCATCTACACTTACTATACGTTTACAAATTTGATGCTAAGGAAAAAAAAAAAACAGAAAAGAAATAGAATAATCTCTCGGTCCATCAGATTTTTGAATGATATGCCATTTTTCACACCTGAAAATTTTTCAGGGTATACCGGGCGCGTGCTGAAGGGCCAAAAAAAAGGTCCTCTGAATATCCACACTGCAGCAGCACGTCCAAAAAGACGGATTAGAGTTTATCGATGTCAGGTTTGTTGTAGTCCGCAGGGTACGTTCCTATTACGACCACAAATCTCTCTCTCTCTCTCGAGTCTGAGCAGCAGATGCTGCAGCTACTGTTATGTTGGAGTGACGTTTCACTGCAGCACGGGGACCAGAAGGGCTACGACTATAAGGAGACAACCCGCTGAGTTCATATCGTCAAGTTATGATCGATTATTCTATTACTCCATCTGTCCAAGGCGTCACTTTGGATTAGGCATCTCGGAGGATGCTGCTCCTTTTTTTGTCTCATTTCTTCTCCAAACTTTTTCGTCTGTTTCAACGGATCTAATCCGCTCACGAGGTCGCCACAGCTACTCCCGAGTATATCGTGCCAACGAATTATATCTCATTATATCCTCCTCGCGCCCCACGTGTCTAATTATCTCACAGCGGGTTAGTTTCTTTTCTCGTGCCAAGTTCTGATCCGAGGATTCAGATATAACGAGATTATACTCTCTCGGAGGAGGAGAAGAAGAAGAAGAAGGAACTCTTATAGTCCAGTCTTAAACCCCCGAGAGATTTTCTCAAGCAATGCTCAAGTAAAATCTCTTATACACAGACGAACACACGTATAAGAACTATAATAACAATAACGACCGATAAAGGAGATAGCCACGGGGAGAATTTCTGTTTCGGCTCCTAAAAAAGTTCAAGTGGCAACAACGACGACGTTACACCGTGTATAGGGTATAATACGTTTAGTCACTTTAGTACCGGGGTGTTGGGAGCATTGTTTTAGTGTCAGAATGTCAGGTAGGACCTTAGGCACCACGCGGTGCGGTGCCCCGGGAGGGCATAGTGGTAGGCCCCAGGAGGCCCTGGGCCCGCCCACATCGTGCCCACGTAGTGGAGACCCGCGATGATCGGGAGGCCCACGCGAGATCTTTAACCGGCGATAACGAAACGCGCGTGGATATTTATTATTTATAATTTACCCTTCTTGTTAGCGAGGAATATACTCGCGCGCGGTGGTTCAGCCACCTCGTACTCAATTCTTATATCCTCTTTCTCGCTCATTATTACGTCCGATAACTTTTCGCCAATCAACTAAACCTCGCGGCCTAAAGCGTGGTTCTGTACAGTCGTTAAATCTCGCCCTAAAAATAGTCGCTTTTGACATTCTTTTCGAAGGGTTTGAAGGCCGGTTACATTCTCATCAAACAATTTTTAAGAATTCGAGAATTTGATGGAGGGGCGGGACGTTTGGGGAAATATTCTTTCTAAAAACTTCGAATTAATTGGTGAGGAATCTATCCCATTCACGAATATTGCCAAAATTTGGAACTTCC
Source organism: Macrophya alboannulata (assembly GCA_949628255.1). Classification (NCBI taxonomy): domain Eukaryota; kingdom Metazoa; phylum Arthropoda; class Insecta; order Hymenoptera; family Tenthredinidae; genus Macrophya; species Macrophya alboannulata. Next base: position 1,862,064 of record OX451212.1, on the reverse strand, counting down.
GGAGGATTGTCTGGAGGATAAAACTGCAGCTCTTCTAAATCGATGAAATCGCTGTACCGATTCTATCAGCTAACCTCGGAGAAATATATCCCTTCGCCGTGATTCGGCAGAACCGATTTTTGCTTCGTTAACACTTTCGATTGTCAATGTCACAGCGTTTTTACGCATGTGCATAGAGAAGTATGATCGTCGAGTGTTGTAACAGTGTCGATAAGAAAAAAATTTGTGTCTGGTGTTTCTTTTTTCCGGTTCGTATTCTATTCCATTTTATATTTAACTTTGATTCTCTTATATCCTTGGCTTTGTGAATCAATCAATCGATCAGCGTCGAGAGCCTCCGCAGCGCGGATCGGTAGTTTATATTCCGCCTTCGACTAATTTTCTTGAGACGATGGTTTTAATTTCACCTTCATTCACGTATCCCGTGCTGGAGGCATCGGAGGCTTTTGGTTTAGCTACTAATGAACGAAGATATCTCTCCTCCTCTCTCCTCTCCTCTCCTCACCGTTTCTCTTCTCTCATTTACTTTCCCGGCAGCCAGCTCCTCCGCCTCGTTCATCTTTCTCTCTCCTTTCTTTCATCGTCGTATTCTTCACTCGTTGCGAGCGCGAACGTGGCAGCAACACCACCACCATCAGCAGCAACAGCAGCAGCAGCAGCAGCATCATCACGAAGAGGAGAGAAGAGGAGGCAGCAGCAGCAGCAGCAGCAGCGAGAGGCGGGGGTGTCGCGTTACCTCCGGTGCGGCCAGGTGTCGGATTACCCTCGACCTCATCTTCCTCTCTGCCAGAACCTCGAGAGGAGCCGAGTTTGCCACCATCAGCCATCGCGAGTGTCGACAAACCCCGGGGATAAGATGAGGGTAGTGGCGTATCAGGGTGCTGCCTCCCTGCCATAGGCTATATCGATGTGTTTCTTTTTTTTCTCTTCTTTTCTTTTAAACACACTCAGACACTGAAGAAATTTTCATTGTCTGTAGGTATCCGTGTACGTACGTCATACCTACTACTACCTACGGAGACCATTCAGGACATCAAACCCTCCGGCTCCCCCTATAAACATTTCTACGATAAATTCGACCTCCCACGGATTATCGGAAGCTTACCCGGCCACCGGCAATGCCCGAATAACATATATCCAACAAATTCATCCACAGTCCGTATCACGTATCGTAAAATTATGGTGTTAATGGACGTAGAACTACTTTACGATTTGTTTGTAGTGATTCTATCGTTCGTGGTGCTTTACGTTCATTATATACGAGCGAATTTATTGGACAAGACGAACTCAAATTCTCATGTAATAATCAAGTTTAAATATAATAAAGTCTTTTTTAACTGTAACTACATAAGATTCCCACTCAATCAGAGCAGCGTAATCCACAGAAGACAGAACAAAAAAACTGAAAAGAATATTATGAATTTTTATCAAGTAAAAATGTTCAGTCCTTCTCGGTTTTTTTTTTCTATCTTTTGTGGATTATGCTGCTCTAATTGATTTTCATTATATTAGTCTGATTCTTGTTTTGGTTCTTCATGTATACGAGTCGGAATTAGAGTAAAACGGAAATTCCGACTGTGCCTTGAAAGACCCAGATTGCTGAGGGAAGCTTAAACTTGATTTATTGCGTGAAAATTTGAGTTCGTTACGTCCGATAAATTCGCTTGTATGAATACTTTGCGATTTCTTATCTCTCTGCAGCGCCATCATATTCGGACTTCGAATCTTATATTTTTCTTTTTTCTTTTTTGAATCGAATACAGGTATACAAGTGTGATCGCGAAAATTAATTTTCGACTCCTGCAGCGATCGTGATTATACCTTTTCAATACCCCTCACACCGTGGATATGACTATATACGTATGTATGTACAGTATATGTGTATATAGACCCCGAACTGAATAAAGAACATGGGAACTTGCGGTGAGACGAAGAGGCGCAAGAAAAAAAAAAATATATATATACGTAAAAAAAAATGATGATCAGAGATTGAAAAACGTATATAGGGCTTCCTCAAACCGTATATATATTCATTATTATATGTATAGTCCGTGTGGGTCATAATGAACCGATTTTTTTTATTTTTTTTTTATTTTACTGATCATATGTGTGATACAATATTTAGGTACCCTGCACACAGTATGAATTAGAAAAGGTTAAAATTTGCGAAAATTTAACTATAACCGTTATAATATCAATAATAATAAAAAAAAATCGAGGGCGAAAGCATCTCATTCAAAGACGTCGTCATCGTCGACGACTGTATATAATATAGTATATGTACATATATACATACTTATATACATATATATGAACATAGAAGGCGAGGAAAGGACCGGAGACCCCCGTTGATACAGTTTCTGACGTGAGGTTAAGTAAGAGTTACCTCCACACATGCGCTATCTTCATATATATACGTATACGATTATATAGAGCTGTTGTTAGCGCGAAGATAGAGGTAGAGGTAGAGGTAGAGGTACGTAAGGTAATTTAATCCTCACCAAGCCGTAGGTTATACCTACAATCGCTTCGCATGGCGGCCTCCTCCGTCCACCTCGGTATACTATAGGTACCTTATACCTATCCGCCACCTCCTCCTTCTTCTTCTTCTTCACCTTCTCTTGGGTTCCCTCCTTTACTTTTTTCTTTTTTATTTACTTATTTTTTTATTATTTTTTTTTTCTCTCTACGTCCCCCCATCCCCCTCCCCGCGCCTCTGCTGTGGGCGACCGTCTTCCCGCACCTTCAGGGTGGCGTCACGCTCAAGACGCTTCCGGTGTTGGATTACCCCTGCCGCTCGTTCTTTTTTAGAGAAAACTTTACCTTTTTTTTCGTGTTTTTTTTTTTTTATTTATATATATATATATTATATACCTAGGTATATACCATGTATCTATATATATTTCTATGTATAGATTTTTTTAATTTTCCGGTTTAATAATTATGTATGCGTAAAGCGAACGCGGTTTTTCATTTTCTATATATTTACTATATTTTTGATATTTTTTGGATAAATAACAATATGCAACTTTCTGCATATATACCTTCAATATCTGGGTATATTATATTAATTGTGGGTATATATATAGATCAAGGCGTATATACATATATACTTATATTATATACCTGATCATCTTTAAGCTCAGGGGTTAGTTTTCTCGAGTAAAATTTTACCCCTCTTCTATTATATGTATACATATATGCTGTATGCTGTATATACATACTGCATCAGGATGGGGTATAAACTGGCGTTTATAATTACTGCGTATGGTATAGTAGATAATTAAAACGACCCTCGACACACCCTAGAAACTCCACCAACTACCCTCTAAGTTATCAGGATATTGTGTATAATCGATATAATCATCGAAGGGCGTCTCTTCCCTATAGGTATATACATAATATACCTTGTACCTATATATAACGTCGGTTAGGGTATTGCTGGCTCATGAACTCACTGTATATTCGTTGTTTACGGGCTCACCCTAGCTTGTCGTAAAAAAAAAAAACGAAAAATAAAAACCTCAAAAAAACCTCTTTAGACGCAAATTATATATAGGTAATTTTCTATGCGTATGTATAAACAAATTTCAATGGCGAGGTGTCTTTTGAATTTTGTTTCGTATCGAAAATTGGGTGGATTTATAATTCCGACGTTGTATAGGTATATAAAAAATTTTATTTTTGGATATAATTATTATCGAAGTATCGGAGTTTGCGAAAAAACTTGAAAATTTTATTATCCAGGTTATATAGGTGAATGCGTACTAATATCGTAGGTATCGAATTTTTTGAAATTTGGGAACGGAATTTCACTATTCATGAATGAATATGTCGTTCTTGTTTCAATTCGTTGAATGTTCGTGTATTTTTTTTTCTTCTTCTTCATCTTCTTTTTTTTTTCGTTTTGTTTCGTTTTGCCAAAAGCTACCGCGAAAATTTCTACCCCACAATAATATAATAATACATTAAAACGAACCTATAGTTCGTTATACCGAACGCGTCGAAGCCACGTGTCTATCCACGTGCCGAAGGTGTCCGACGTGATACCTTGAAAAAAAAAAAGAAGAAAAAAAGAAAAAGAAAAATTTCCATTACCGCACGTGTCTTTTTATTATTTTTGATCAACTATAACAAGAATCAAAAAAAAAAAGAAAAAAAAAGGCCTGTTTAAATGAATCAAAATTAGAAACAAAAATGAAAAAACGTAACGTATTCAGAAAACTTTGGCTTTGGATTTTTCAAGATCGAAAATCAGAAATTGAAAACAAAAAAAAAAAAAAAGAAATTCAATGATCGCTCTGATCGAATACGCAAATTTTACATATTATATTTACCATTGTAACAAATTTTATCAATCATTATTATGCGGGAATGAAAAAAAGTAAATAATTTCTGATAATTAATTCCTTCGCGATATATGTATGTATGTACGTATAATGACGATATATATGTACATGTAACGTACGCAGTCTCTGAATCTCACAGAGAGCGATGATGCAGCATAGATGTAATTACACCCTATATCACATCACGTTTTTGACCTCCTCCATCCTTGTAACCTATTCTATTGGCACGTGGCTACGACATTGTTGTTCTGATTTAAGTATTAGCCGTCAGTATTCATTACTGCAGCATATATACCGCAGTGTTATACGTATACGTATAGGTAAGTATGTAAGTAATTTATTTATGTATGTACGTACACGCGAGGTCTTATATACCCGCGAATTTATAACTATACGCTATCATCATCACGCCGTTTCCTACATCCATCCTTCGGTAAGTACGACAAAACGGAACACTACAACAACCATACCACACGCTACCAATATCAGGATGGGGAGATGTAGGGTGATGGCGAGCGCCGTAGAGGGGCTGAAACTGTTCAGATCGTGTGGGACTCGGTCCGCCACGCGGGGGGCTTCACACAATAATGATCCCCTCATTACCGTGTCTTTTCGAATTAGCCTTGTTATACCCCTGATGCAAACAAGTTGGTATGGTATAGGTGTATAGGAAATACGTTGCGGGTTTCCTAGACCCCCGTAGACCTATCCACGTACATCTACTATATCCACGTATATATCTGTAAAATATCGGCTACCGAATTTACTGACCATTTTAGTCAACGGTATCGAATACACGAATACCCGTGTAGATACCATACAACCATATACGTTTGAAATTTTTACAGAATTTGACAATTTTTCTGAAAATTTCTCGAAAATACGTAATCAGCGCGTATACTTTTTATTTTTTATTTTTTAAGCTTCTATATGGGATCGAAAATGACGTTGAATTCGAATGGAATCGCGGAAGCCATGAGCCTCGAGCTGATATTAATGAATACATATGTATAGGATATGGTATAGCGTATAGTTGGTAAAACAATTACGACGGTTATATAGCCGCCGACGTTGCACCGCTGGTGCGGCAGAGCTGCTGCGGATTGAATATAAGTAGCTAGATATTTACGACTTTTGTTTTTTGCCCGGCCAATAACATTACAAATGCATTGGTTGTATGGGCGCCCATGATGATGCACGCATCCGTGGCCATGAGCATTTAACTGACTGGCTTGTTGCATCAGCAGCAACAGCACGAGGTTAGAGAAAGAAGAAGAAGAAGAAGAAGAAGAAGAAGAAGAAGAAGAAGAAGAAAAAGAAAAAGAAATCACCTCCTAAATTTAGAAATGAAAAATTTCAAATTAACTTTACGAACCAAAGTATATATGTATTTACAGGTGTACGTTCAATTCTGGGTTCTATTAGTATTAGATAGGAATACATCAAAAGTTCGTCTCTCGCGGACTAAAATCATATATAATATAATGATATTCATGGATGTATTTTATTTTTTCTTCTTTCTTAGTTCATTCTCAATAAGGTGTATTTGTTGAAACAGCGTGAGAGTGAACACGACATCGGAATATTTATATATTTTTTCTCAAAAATTCTATAATATTACACCTATGCACAGAGCGAGAGAGAGAGAGAGAGAGAAGGTTTAGGTTTAGGAAGAGCAAAACAAATATATGAATATACCTATACCGATTAGTGGACAAGATTTTTTGTTTTTTTTTTGTTTTATTATCATTATGAAAATCGTGTTTATCGATATTATCAGATATTAATCGTTAACACTGGTCATTCTGGCAGCATGGTTTCGATATTTGAAATATTACTATGACACATTATATTTGTTAATATAGACTGTCTAATTAATTATAATTTAGTTTGGTAATAAATGAATACTGCAGATTATAGTTATATATGTACAGTTTGAAAAAGAATAAGAATATCATCATATAGAATATATATTCCTTTGGGAATAATATACATAAAAGAAAGAAGCAAAAAATGCAGGTTACGTACGAGGTAAATAAATTATAATACTTAAAATCAGTTGGACGAACGAACGAGCTATATGTATATATGTATATAGGTATATATGTATAGCATGGGAATGGAAAAGACAATAATTCCGTTACGCTCCGCATAAATATAAATAGTATATATGGGCAACAATTGATTGGGTGTAATAACTAACTCAACCCTTCTTCTCTTCTCTTCTCTTCTCTTCTCTTCTCTGCACACTATATTATATCCCTTACCTTTCAAGTTTAGCTTGGCAGATATATAAACGCGTGGGTAATATATAGCTTAGCTGACGGAGAATTTCAATGGCGTAATTGTTTCTGAATATAGTATATGTATATCTTTGAGAGAGAATGATGGGTCGTCGCGATTTTTTTTTTTCTTTTTTTTCGATTATCCTTCATACTATTATAAATTCCTCTAATTCTCTTATATCTATTTCCCTATTTCTCCGAGCAAGAAAGAAAAAGATGTTGTGATTTTCTTTCTTCACTATATAAGCTGTTCTTACGATAAAAATCTGAAGTGGAAGTTCGAGGCCCGAATCTCTCTATCTTTATCTCTCTATCTATCCATCTATCCATATCTCTCTCTCTCTCTCTCCCTCTCTCTCTCTCTCTCTCTATCTTTCTTATCTCGACAACTGTAAATTCAACAGAAAAAAAAAGACAAACGATCCCTAAACAATATTGTCTCTCGAGAGGGGTTAGAAGATTGTCCTGCCCTTACTACTAAACTCTTCTGACTTCAGGACTTCAGGACTTCGGACTTCGGGACTCTTATTCTCTCTACATATTATAACCTGCACGATCGGTCCTAACTGATAACTCCAAAGGATCGTGCCACCGATTTTGTATACGTATATATGTATGTATGTACTTTTTCGTCTATATTTTTGTAATTTTTGTAATTTTTATTTTTTAAACTGTCCGAAGTAGTTCGCAAATTCTTCGCTGATATGCACACGTCAATTATAGAAGAAAGAATTAGAAGAAGAAAAAAATGAAAAAAAAAAATTCTTCCACATGTTCATCCGCACGTCATTTTTCACACATAATTCTTCTTATTAATATCATTATATACGTTATTATTATTATTGTTATTATTATTATTTATTATATATCGTTTGAAAATTCGATTAGGGTAGAATTACCCGAGTGGCTCCTGTATAATGTGAAATAGAAATTCGATACGAACAAGAGGCAAACAGATTTACCCGAGAACCTGGCGATAACCGTCGATATATATAGGTACGAGTATAGGTGTATATAGGTATAATAACGATGCATATGCGGTACGTGTGTGTGTGTACCTGTAACGTGTAATTAGCAGTTAGTTTGCGATTTACGATACACACAAAATCCCTCTTCTACTCAATAATTAATTAATCAATTAAGTCATTCATTCATTTATTGATATTCAATCAAATAAATTCTATACAACAATTAATATAACCGATATTATATATGTATATATATTTTTGTTTCGTTAATCGTCTTTTAAATTTAACCCCTTCGAAAATAATCTCTGTCGATAAATTTTTATCCAAACTATAACCTGCAACCCTTAATTAATTTTCTCTTCTTTTCTTAATTCTTGAGAGAATTTCTTGTCTTGTTTCTGAAACAGTTTTTGAAATTTCTTTGGGCTATTAAATATCTTGAAAAAAAAAAAAAAATTCTGTACGGTTCCCGTGTATTGGCACACTTATATATAAGAAACCGAAATGGCGATCATGGAGAACGCGCGGTACGGTTGCAGCAGACGGACGGTTGCAGGTGGTGTGGTCCGTATATACGTAAGGTGTTAAAACGATGTAATTAACAAGGAAGATATTATTTCGCGGACGTGGGGGACGATGAGTGGTGGTTTCTATAAATTAAAGGTGGAGATATATAAGTTGCACGAGGACGAGGACGAGGATGAGAGATGTTTTGGATCCCGTATTCAGCTGACTTTGCAGGGTATGTATTATATCGCGTACGCGTGTGGAGTAGGTACCTACACGGATATGTGAGTATCGTTCGTTCCCTTTCGGTCTTTGCTGTATATATAAAAGCACAAGGATAGAGGAGGAGGAGGAGGAGGAGGAGGAGGAGGATAGGAGGACCTGAATCTTCACAGCTGCCCAGTGCAGTGGCCAGAAAGATTTACTACCGTACCTCCGCGTATTTATGAACTACCTACCTACCTACCTATCCAACTTTACCTTTACCTCTACCTCCTATACCTCCGGCCTCGAAACCCGCGTGCTGCCAGCGAACTACCAACGACGTCCACAAACCTCGAACCGTCCAAAACTCCGACGTCGAAGACCACGTCGCGTCGCGTTCTACTGGCGTGCAGGCGATGCATCGAGCCAGTGCGAACCCACCATTGATCATGTTTCGTGGATAGTTAGAAGCCACAAAACACATTCCTGGTTGATCATCGACCACCACCATGCATGCACTGCACCACCAGAACCCAGAGAGAGAGAGAGAGAGAGAGAGAGAGAGAGAGAGAGAGAGAGAGAGAGGGAGAGAGAGAGAGAGAGAGAGAGAGAGAGAGAGGGGGAGAGAGAGTCAGAAACCCTTTAGCTTGGAAGACAGTCGACGCCTGCCCAAAGAAGTCAGACGTATTTCTTCTCCTTTTCTATATATCTTTCAGCTTTCTCTCTCTCTCTTTGCTGAAGGCTCTCGATCATCAACCGCAGGACTAAGACTGTCTTATTTATTTATTTATTCATTCATTTATTTTAATTTTTTCTTCTTCTTTCTCTCTCTCTCTCTCTCTCTCTCTCTCTCTCTCTCTCTCTCTCTCTTTCTATAACGTGTCGCGCACTCTTTCATACTTCATTATTTTTTTTTTTTTATTATTCTATCAGGTCTTACATAGCTATATGTATACATAGACAATCCGATTCGAGGCTGTAATACGTATATAATACGAGAAAAAAATGAGGAAAAAAAAAAAAAATTAAACGAACAAATGAACAGATAAAAAAAAAAAAAAAAAAAAAAAAAAACGAACAGTGACACCGCGAGTATACGGGAAGTGACATTTCAGAATTGAAGCAAGGTGGGTATTGGTATCTGCAGAACAATCGATTTCTGTCGTGGTTAGCGGTCTGAGATCTGTCCCTATGTTCTGTCTATCTATCTATCTATCTATCTCAATCTTTGAGTTATAATCTCTTATTATTTTTATATAGTATATGAAACCGCGCTGAAAGAAAGAAACTTTTCATCTGTCATCGCATATAATATATGTATATGTATATGTGTATATGTATGCGTATATATATAATAAATAAATGAATAAATAAATTTGAATATAGAAAACGAAAAAATTTCAATGAGAAATTTTTTTATTTTGTTTTTTTTGTTTTGCTACATAGGGCTATATATAACCCAGATCGGACGTTCCTTTATATATATTACGTAAGCCGTGGGATTTGCGGTTACACAGTTAGTTATTATATACATCGGAAAGGATAAGAGAGAGAAGAAGAGAGAGAATAATAAAAAAAAAGGAGTGAAAAGCACAAAAAAAAACAAAAAAAATAAAAAAGGATAAAAGAATAAGAAAGATTGGATAGAACCGCGGTGATGAGGAGCATATATATATACCTATATGTATATAGCGAGAGGAGAAATCTCTCTGGAGAACAAAAAGAAGAGGAGAAAGAAGAGAAAAAAAAAAAAAATTTTTTTTTTATTTTTCTTTTTTCTTTCGTTGTTGTTGAACTGCAACTGCTGCGGGCAGGGATGGCAGGCAGTCCGGGTGGAGGTAGAGAGAAAGGTGGGGTAAAACAAGCCCCTCGGGACGTCATAAACAATACTCCGGAGGAGTAATTGATTCTCTAATAACTTAACGCCTTAGTGCACGAGCTCGCGAGCTAACCTCTAACCATGATGCTTTCGGACGCGGAGATAATGTATTGCCGCGGACATACACGAGATCTATACCTATATACATGTATAGCTATATACCGTACATACATACGAGTACATACATACATATAACCACGTCTAAACAAGTCAAAGATTTAGAGACTCTGTTGAATAATAAAAAATTGTTGAAATTTTTTTTTGTTTCTTTTTTTTTCTGTTCATTTCAATATGATGTATCATATCCGCGTATGTATACGTATAGATACGAGAGAAGATAGGTATATATCTATAGATACCAGTGTTAATAGATAATAATAATAATAATAATAATAATAATAATAATAATAATAATAATAATAATAATAATAATAATAATAATAATAATAATAATAATAATAATAATAATAATAATAATAATAATAATAATAATAATAATAATAATAATAATAATACTGATAATAATAAAAATCACGATATACAATCGTCTATAAATTTGAAGATTATTTATTCAACTACCCATATATGTATGTATACTGCATATATCGGTATATGCACCGGGACCCGGTATATATAAGAGGCGATTGTTTTATGAAGAATATTTCTGGGTATAATATGAGGTATAATGTAACTTTTCTTATCCTTCTTCTTCTTCTTCTTCTTATTTTTATTTCTTATTCGTTTTTTGTTCCTTTATACTTTAATGGCGTAAAACGAGATCCCTTTGTGGTATATTACTAACGAAGACGACGACGACGACTACGACGACGACGACTACGATGGTGGCGATGATGATAATAATAATAATAATAATAATAATAATAATAATAATAATAATAATAATAATAATAATAATAATACTGATAATAATAATAATAATAATCATCGTGAAGAAGAAGAAGAAAAAAATTAAGAAAAATTTAACAAAAAATCAAAAATTGTTGACTTATTTTATTTTTTTTTTTTTTGTGATATTACATGAGAATGAAGATCTGAATAATACATGTATATATAATAAGAAAGCATGATGAGTCGAGAATCACGATTCCGCGGAGGACATTAGGTATATAGGCGCGTATGATGTGCGAACATGTATACGCGTATACCTATGTAAGGTCGGTTCTCCGTCAAACCACCCTGTCATTAGGATCGATATTTCTCGCTGAACCACCCTTAGTACATACATATATATAGCAAACAAATGACACTCCAGTCCAACCTCTTTTAGCAGCCGCCATTAACGCGTCTGCGCGTACAGGACCCTTTACCTACCGCATGCAACCCTAGATCCTTGATACAGCTATTTTAAGTGTAATTATAAATATTTTCTTCAAATTGACTATGTATAATTATGTTATCGATAATCGATTTTAATCCTGATAAATGCAGTAAATTAATTTCGAAAACAGAAAAAAAAAAAGACGAAGGGTCGTTGTATACGGGGTGTCGACTGCAGATATACACCAAATTGCACATGGCGGATTATTCGATGAAAATAAAATTCGAATATTCAAAATGCTATGGACCCGGGACCAGGGACCGAGTTGCATATGTATATCGTATGTGCATATATAGGTATATATATGCTCGGAGGAGGCTGCAAGCTACGAGGAACAATCTTCACGGTTAAAGTGATGATTACCATGTTTAGGTGTTGGCTTGCTAGATTTAAGAATATACTTATATACGCCCCGAACGATTATGGTAACGAGACCTCTTTAGCGCAGGAACCCATGCCTAAAGCTTCCCCCTTTATTCGTTTTCGTTTTTCATTTCATTCTGAATATTATATATATATGTATACTATATATGTATATATTTTTTTTGTCCTCTTTTTCATTCATTCATTTTTTTTTTTTTTTTTTTTTGTTTCGATGTTTTATCTTCATCTTCATCTTTCTACTCCTCCTCCTCTTCATCTTCATCTTCTTCTTCTTACTTCTTACTTCTTCCTTCTTCTCTCTTTAATTACGTATATATACCTATACAGTCCGAGTTGCAACGTGCTAGCTCTGCTGCACACTGCAGTTTTCAATATCTATACAATATGTTTAATGTCCAACGTCACGGCGTGTATTATACCGGCCACACCATCACGCCGTACCCCGGTCGCTCAAGCTTTATTGAAACTCGGGGCTCTCGCTGCTAGCTCTTCTTCTTCTTCTTGTTCTTCTTCTGCTGCTGCTGCTATCTCAACGAGTATCGAAAAACCACATGGCCCAAGGCATGAAACCGGTATTACATTAGGTTAACATGCCCACACCTTCGTCAGGTTTAAATAATTATCAGATTATAAACTCAAGCATTAATTCTTATTCGCTATATATTATATATACACTCAGAAAAATAATTTGTTTCAGGCAACAAAATCGTTTTGTTAGTGCAATTTCCCAAATTTTTGGTCGACTAGACTAAAAATTTTGTCATACAAACTAAATGTGCTATTTTCCGTTAGTTGCTAGTGCAAAATAATTTTGTTGAATGATTTTTGCTGCGCAAACAATATTTTTTGTTCAATCTGCCTGTGAACCAAATGCTTTGTTATCCAGAACCACAATTTGATTGCGAAAACTAAATGCACGACTGTGTCCAGCGCGCATGCGCCGTACAACTGTCGTGCACGATTTGGCGCATCCGGGCACACGCTGCTGATGGCTGGTCGCGGGCGAGTGTGTTGTACAATATGCTACTGTTGTTGGCAATAATCAGCTATTCCTAATAGTTTATCATTTTACTGTAATGTGCTCTGAAAAATGAACAGTAGGACCGTGGACTTTTTAAAAAATTGTGGTTTGGAAGAATATACTTACCAGTATATTTTTGGAATGCAATATACTTACCAATGTTATGTCAACGAAATAATTTTTTGACAAGAATCAGATACTTAATAACTCGTTAATGTGCTTTGAAGAATATTTCGTCGAAAGAAGAAAAACTGAACTGAACTGCACTGAATTATAGTACGATGTTTCTGTTTATTTCCCACAGCAAAATTATTGGTTATTGCCATTCGAACTAGCAATTTTGTTAGGAGGACAAAACTTATTTGTTCCTGTAAAACAATTATTCCAACAAAATTTTTTAGCTTCCTTAACGAAATATTTCTTTGTTCGTATAATAACAAACGATTTTGGTTGTACTAACAAAAATTTGGTCAAGTCAACCAGACTGTTTTCTGAGTGTACATATAGTATACGTATATACGACGGTTCGAGCGTACATAAGATCCATCACTGCAACTATATACTTAGTATTATATTGAAATCTTACCGCGAGCTGCGAGTATGAAACGACGACGATATAATTTACAACGTTACAGAATTTAAATTTGTACAATTATAATTCCACAGCGACCGGTCTTACGTCTGACGATTTTTTTAAAGAATTTCAAGCAGTGCTATAACGAGTCAATATAAAAAATAAAAATAAAAAAAATCAATCATTATCGTAGAAAAACTACAAAAAGGTAAAATCAATTGATTTTGAATTCTTGGATATTTATTATATATGCCTATGTACGACCTATGTTATATTGTAAATCATGAATATATACGCGTATATGCATATGAGCTGGTTGTGTATATAGACGGATAATATATACCAACACACGTGGGACATCGGTGCAGCAGGATATTCGTCGTCGTCGTCGTCGTCGTCGTCTACTAGTATTATAGCATGTTCGAAGATGGATTAACACGAGGCACGCGGAGGTTCCGAAGAAGAGTGAATCATAGGAATCTCGGTAAATCATTCTGAAACCAACCATAATGTAGCTGCTGAGCATATAGCTGTACATATAGCTGCGCCGTGCCTGGCCCATTGGGCCCTTAGGCAAAACTATGTAAGAAAACACTGCAACTAGGTAGGTGCATCTACATACTTATTGTATAGGTATACTAGACCGAGTATCGAGCGCGAGCTTCTCCTCTTTTTAGAATAAAATTATAGCGTGACTAAAGACCACACGTGATATCCTTTTTTTTTTATTTTTTGTAAAGTTTGATCTTCTGGTTGGAATTTGGATGGGTGTATAGGTATAATTTTAGGTGCGAAGATGAGGGTTAAAGGTAGGTATGCATGCTATACGACAAGGTAAATAATAAGAAATTAAAGAAACGAAAGAAAAAAGAAAAAATATGGACAAAACTAAACCTGGAGAGCGAACACTCTGCAGGACGGTTATATAGGTATATATGTATGTAGGTATGTATGTACCACCTATAATACCGAAGGCGAGGAGATCGAGGAGCAAGATCTCACCAGATATCTCGATAAATCCCTCCGCGGACAAATAACGACAAGCTTCATTACTATAAATACTTCCCGTACCTACCCGTGCGCGCATGCATGGATGCATGGATGCATGGATGCATGGATGCACGGTATGATACTATACGAGAGAAAAGATAAAGAGGACCGAAGTAAAAGAGAAGAGAAATGAAGAGAACCTCAAGATGCCGCGTGTGGGGTGTGTGTGGGACTGATTCCTCGCTCGCGCTCTGCGTGCGATCCAACTTCGCTCTCTTATATATATATTTTGTATACATATTTTCCTCTCGCGTTTTATATAACATAACCCGCGGGTACTTAAATACGTCTAAAACCTCCCGCTTTACAGAAACGTTTCTCTGATTAATATTCAACTTTGGGGGTTGAAAGAAAATCATCGTTAATTATTTTTCGTTTTTTTGTTTCTCTTCAATTTCTACGCTAACTTTGTTCAGAGGCTATTTAATTGAAAACCAGTAAAACAGACTAAGAAAAAATAAATAAATAAATAAATAAATATGTTGATATGAATATGATCGATATACAGAGAGTTGAAACACCCCGTAGATATTTCTCATGAACGGTATATACGTATACACTTTGAGGTATAGAACACTGTAGTTAGCGACTATTAATATCATCGATCGGTATCGATAGTTCTCGCTCCGCAAGGCGTTATAATAATATAGTCGATCCGAACCTCGTCCGCCTCTCTCTACTCTCCGCTCCTCTGTTCCATCGACATGTAACCCGGCCTACCCCATCACCCACTCAATAACCTCCTGCACCTATCCACCATCCGACTACAACTAAAACTCTTTCGTATACCATATACACTGCACTTCCACTGCACGGGGTCGATGCAACACAACCCGCAAGCAGCCACACGGCTGCAGCATATTTCTATCTACGTATAGCTATAGGTACGGGGCAAAAACCTGACGCACGTACGAATAATAACATGATATTAATATGTTGGAGCTGGAAGCAACGTAACAATGCAATTCAATGCATCGTGTTATACAGGATGTATAGCGTACTTATATTGGTCCATCGCAAAAGTTGTATTCGACTATATCTGAGGATTTGTGTATAATTTTCTTTCTTAGTTTTAGTCGATGTATATATATGATGAATATGAAAGAGATTATGAACTGTGAAGAAGAGATAAAAAAGAAAAATATATATCAGAGAATAGCTAAGTAACCCGTCCACAATGAATGAATACGTATGAAAAAGGTAGAAAAGAGATTATCACATCAAGATCTGTATACAAGCAAGCAAGGGTCGACGTCGAGTCACTGAAATGAACTGCATGGTATACACATACACTGTCATTGTGTTTGACTTTAACAATGCTTTTGGGGTGTGAATATGTTTCTTCAGCCACCGAAATGGGTACTGATCGCCAGGTGGGTGTCGGGTCCGCGGTATACGGTATACGGTAACCGAACGCACGATATACTCGCATTTGTATTCATTAACTTAAGTATACCTATACCTACGTGAGTGTGTGTGTGTGCGCGTGGAGTAGGCATAACGCTGCACTTTAACGGAGCTCTGATGTATTAAATCGAATTTTCTAATTACCAACACCCTGCGAGGGATAATCCTCTATAAATTATATTTAATCCTGGCTAGAACCCTGGTTACAAAATTGAATCCTAATTCGTCTGATATTAATTTGAGATTCAATAACACCAACGCGATGAAAAGACGGGTTTATAATTTACTTTAATAAAAGCATCGGAAATTTTGGATTCTTCATTTTATTACTACCTGATAACTGTGCCTATATCTCAGTATCTTTCATTCTTTGGTCTATAAAACTAATCGATAAAGTCACAAAGTCTTTGATAATTTCGTGTAAAAATAATAATCGTACTTTTCTTTTTTTCTTTTTTTCGTTTAATTCGAATCATTATCTGTTCCGAAATATCAAAAAAGTTATTATCATGCATGAGTTGAAAGAAATGTTGATCATTAGCTCCCAGTTATAGGCAACGTCCAGGCACGATCTTCGAACAGCGGGGTAAAACAGATGAAAAGAATTAAAAAAGTAAAGGAAAAAATACCGACACTGTATAACTTTATTATCGACCGTGGGACTGACGAGATTTATAGATAATGTGTTGGTTATCATCTGCTGATGCGATTTGAGAACATCACGTTTATGTTATCGCATGAGATATATATGAGAAGGGAGATGTGTGCCACGAAATCGCCGGGGTTTTAGACGATTTTGTACATTATATATTATGTATTCCGCATATAAGAAAACTATAATATAATTGAATGAAAATATTTGATGCATATAATTGATTTTTTTTTCTCCTCTTTTCTTTTTCAACGTTTCTATATAGTATGAAAATGACTTACAACTTAGAGTAATCAACATTTGCATAACGTTTTTACCGCATTATTTTCGCCTCATTGATAACGTTGATACATTTACAATGGATAATGTTGTTACAATGATTGTAAGTCTCTGTCTAATTATAATACGAATTTACACGGTTAATGTTTTTACACGTATCAAGGACTCTTACATCGAAAAGTAATCAACATTCTGATTTACAAGTTAATGTAAATTCGATGAAACGCCTCATGATAATGTTGTCTAAATACTACATTTATCGTGGAGAATGTTGTTACGATATTGTGTAAATCTGCAGTGATTTATATGTCTATACATTTGATGAAAATTCACATTACAATTAGACAGTTAGATTATAAACAATGCTGCAATGTAATTGCAAGTAAAAATTGTCCCATGTACTGAGGAGGAAAAAAATAAAAAACAAAAAATCACAAGAAAGTTAAATATAGTGACGAAAAATGAAATGAAGACGATATTTGCAGTTCCTGAACAACGCATTATTCCATTACAAAATAGGTTTGATTTTTTTTCAGGAAATTTTCCAGGCATTTCGAAAAAAAATATTAAAAAATGTAAAATAATTTCATAAGTTGAAAAAAAAAAAAACTTTCAATTTATAAAATGATTTTTTCTCGTGTTCTCCGGTAATAGTGGGCCCAAGTAATTCCCTGAATTTTCCCTGAATTTTCCAAACTGACAAAATTCCCTGACTATTCCAGGTTTTCCCGGTTGTCGTCACCCTGTAATATTCAGTTTCTCATATATTATTCAGAAGACTTTTACTTCTACGAATGTCGTGTGCCAAAATTTCTATCGGCTCTAGAAATTGCGATACTGCAGTATCTGCAGTAAAGTCTTACTGGTGTTACCACTCGGTCATGTTTCTAGCTCAAAGGGACATCCGCTTCGAGAACAGCGCGAATACGCTGTGATCGTCTAGAACCCCGCGATGGGTTCATCTCCCTCCTCAAGTCCTCATCGCTGTTTATCGTCTGAAACCCCGGGATCTTTCATCTCCCCCCACCGTTGCGTCGTTAGCGATTGGTCGCAGCTTCCTATCCGTAGTATGTAGTAAAGGTAGAGAGAAAGAGAAAGAGAGAGAGAGAGCGAGATAGATAGAGTTTCTCTCGTCGAACTGCGCATCCTCGTAAAAAATAATAAACAAAAGGACCAAAGGATTTTCGGACGTAGGCATTAAACAGCGTTAAAAGTAACTCTTAAGTCTCAACTGTGGTTTAGTTTGTGTTAAAATCCAGCTCCGACAATAATCGTAAAAAAATGTAACAACTCGATTTCTAAAACCGGACAAAAAAATATACGCGACAAAAACACGGGAATAAAGTTTGACAGTTTCCTCCGTAAAATTATTCCTCATTTTAATTCGAACACATAGAAGCATCGCAGCTATAAGCTTTACTGCTACTACTTTGGTTCGAGAATAACGAGACATTTGTGAAGTGCCGTTTAATATTTTTATTTGTTTGTTTTTTTTTTTTTCTTTATTTTTATCAATGAAATTTCAACCCTTTTAATATCGAATTGTACAATATTATTACCTTCGATTAAATGAACTGGTAAGATACCATAAATTCGGGTTATAGGAAAATCCGATATATTTCGAGGTTATGTTCAATGCGGTTCGTCCTAACTCATACTCAACCTCGGCTACGATCAGTACGAGAGATCAAATCTCTTAGGTAGTTGTAATACGTATGTAGGTACATACAATACATATGTATAGTATACAACGTACGTCGCTAAGGAGACTGTAAAAATATTCCTATTTCTGTAACCCTATTCTATTCTACCGTATAAACCTACAACTACAACCGACTGCCCGCATCTATCTTATCTCATGAACGTTTAATGCCTCAGGCAGGTAATGTTTTATTTTTAATTTTTTTAATTTTTTTTTTTTTCCACATTATTATCATTATTATTACCATTTATCATCTAATTTTATCAACTACTTCGACAACTCGATTGTAAGACCATGTAAACTGATCTCAAAAATTTTTTTTTTACTTTTCAAATTTTCGTCTACATCTTTTCCCTTTTTTTTTTTTGTTTCTTGATTTTTATACCGAATTGTTAATTACAGTCGAATTTCACAGTTTCGATATACAAAAGTTGGATCATCTATTTTTACGGTGGAAATAACAATTTTCTTTATTATTTATTAATTATTTATTTATTTATTTTTTCATTTTTTCGTTTTTAGCTGCAGAAATGATGGTGCAGCAAGGAGAAGGTGGCGCGGCGGTTAAATCGAGGCGTAACGGCGCCAGACTTTTTAAAAATCCACCACAGCCTCATATGTGTATACAGGATTACATACAAGTGAGATTAACTGACTAATTTTAAAATTATTAACCAAAAATTCTTGGCATTAAGTTTGTTCTGTTTCAATTTTTAGAAACAATATTTTTCAGCCTCTGTTCACTCCTTATAATTATTCTCATATTTTTCTATCAACAGGGATCTTGGGATCCGTGTTACGTCAATGTATTATCTTGGGGAAAAATCGCTATGCCTAATCGACCTTCGGAACCAGTTCCTCTTTGGGGTGGAATGAGGGTTTCACCACCTAGAACAGAGAAACCTCAGTGTGCTGTGTTCGCCGTTATGGCTAATCCTGAAATTCTTCGTTTGAATGGAAAAAATGCCCAAGATCCGCAGGTGAACTTGATTAATTTCAAGCTGTAGCATTTCTAAACATCGATTACCAATACCCATAGCTTAAATCAAATATTTATCGTCCGTTTGTTTCCCAGGATCTCAAAACCCAGGCAATATAACAGCCTAAAACGTTCTAAATGTAAAGATTGTCGAACATAGTTAAAGTGAATTAAAAAAACTAGAAATTTGTCACATAAAAACTCTCTCAAAAGTCTGAAAACTTTATCTATCAGTTTTTCACATTATTTTAAATAGCTGAATTTGCAGTTTCTGATCATAAACGAGTCTTTATCTTTATAGAAATCATAAAAAACATCTTATTTTCTAACCCAGTTAACCCAGAGAACTGTATTTTCAATTTCTAGGAACGTTCTGCGCTGATAGAACTACTCTTGGATTTTGTCGAGGCTATGAACGAGGGAGTAGTATTCACTCGTTGTTACACAGTCCTTAAAGACCGGGACATAACAGGAGAATTAAAAGAAGTGTGGATGGCGGTGCAGGTGAAGCGAGATAGAGAGCAAGAAAGTCAGCAAGAAACATGGATAGATGTACAGCCTCCGGCGCCGCAGTATCCGCAGTTTGAAATAACCCCAGAATACTCTTACCAGACAAGTAACGAGCAAGTATATCAGTCCGGGCATATAGTGACTCAACAATACCACGCCAATGTGCCCCCGCAAATTAGCCAGGAGCAATATAACTACGGAGAAAGAGGAAGACAGCAAAATCCAGTTCAGAATCAGGCTCAACAAAACTGTCCTGCTTATCCAACGCCGCAATATCAGTTCCAGCAACTTCCTAGGCAGCTAGTACCTCAGTATATAAACTCTAATATACACCCAAACGTTAATCCAAATTTCTCAAATCAAAGCGTTGTTAATTCGAACGTAAATCCGAACATACCTGGACATTATCAACAGTATATTGCTCTTCAGCAGCAAATGGTCGGGCAAAGACAATTAGAAAACGTTATGCATGCAGTCAGGGAAACCCACGTCGATATACAGCTTCAAGGACAGCAGCAGCTGCCTCATATGCAGTCTATGCCGCAGTATGAACAATCCCCGCCTTTTAGTTTGCAAAATTCATTACAAATGAATGTATTGAGGCTCGGTAGACCTCACATGGGAGTTACGCAGAAAAGTAACGCTAACAAGAGGCAAACGAACTCGCCCACTCATTCTAAACAAGTCAATTCCGCGACTGTTCGTCAGGGAAAAGATAATAACGGGGATAAAAGTCCCGTAAAAGGATTTAGGCTGAGGATTTTGAGGGATCCCGGAGCAGCTGAGAAACAAAATCCGGGTCAAATCTCACCGGAGAAGGCTAAAGGAGGGATAGAGAGCGTCGAAAGTCAGGATAAAGAGATCCAGAATGTTCAGGTTACGGATTTAGACGAAGAACTTGAGGCCAGAAGCGAGGAATCTAAGCCCCAGGATTCCCAAGATACTAAAAATTCACAAAAGACTAAAAAAGACTTGAGACAACAGATTCTGAACTCTTCGGACGAGATAACTGTGCTTGAAACTGACCTACCACTAGAAGGAACCGAAGACAAAGCTCCGAAGCAAGATCTCAGCTCTAAGCCAGTAAAGACGCAGATATTAGTTCTTAAAAGAAACTCTACTAAAACTAACAACAGCGATTCTAAAAGCAACTCGAAGGACTCTAAGGTCGTAAAGAATGCAATAAGATTGACCAAGCTTGAGGGCCAACAGATATACGATTTGGAAAGCGACAGGATAGCCGGAAACAAGGAGAAAGTAAACAGAGATAGAGAGGAACAGGCTAAGCCTAGTTCGCCCGATACCGGGGATAAAAAAAGTAACGATAATTCTGGTAGAAATGGATTTTCACAGCATAAACAGCAGAAAGAACGTCCTAAAAGATCACAGACTGTTAATAACATAATAAAAAATGTTTTCAAAATTCACCCGAGTACTTCGAACGAAGATAAAGGGAGCCAGGGAAAAAGTAACGGTAAAACAATCGATAACGAAGACGTTTATCACGGATATGCAATTCTGAGAAAAGGAGAGACAAACCAGGATGACGTTATGAGCGAAATTGCTCAAATATCTATTCAAGACTGCAAAGAAACGACTGAAGCAAACACTGTACACTCGTGATAGCCTGATTAGTTGATAGATAAACGATGATGATGATGTCGATGAGGTATATAGCGCCGGGTAAGAAGTGAGTCAGTGTATATACTACATATATTTTTAAGATTGATACTAGGCTCGTTATTATACATAAGCATATATATATATATACACATGTATATATACATGTATATATATATATATTTCATTGTATTAGCAACAGTTAATTGTCGTTATATTTAATTATCAAAGAATAAGGATCTTATAATTGGGAATATTTCTGCTCCTGCTTTTCTAATTTTTATCTAACTTTCAAAGTTTAGCTTAGGATTAAAAATCCGACATTTGAATCCAAAATTATTAAAAGATACTGATCAGAATCGGAGCAGAGAAGACTGAGGAAATTGTCAAATTTTCGAATACATCGGGCAAAAAAGTTTTATGCTATAGATAGAGTGTGAAAATACCAAGAATTCCTGATTACTGAATTACAGAATAAATTACGAAACCATGGGTTATCATTATCCTTTGTATTTTTTTTTTTTTTCCTATCTTCGCGAGGGAATTTTTACAATTTACGATAGTTTTTTTTTTTTTAGAGATATTCAAAAAAAGAGTGAACAATAAAAAAAAAAAAAAAAAAAAGGAAAGAAAAAGCAATAGATAGTTTTAAACAGGGTTTTGAAATTGATTTTTGAAAAGCGTTAAAATAAGTTACAAAATTAAAAAAAAAAAAAAAAAAATACATTCGAATTGTAGAAAAATATTCTCCGTGTCTTCTGCAAATTGGATTATAGCTTACATCATCATGCAGCAATATGATACTAGGTGTATACATACATACATACATAAATAAATAAATAAATTAATTAATTAATTAATTAATACCTACACTGATTAATAAAGAGGCAAAAAAAAGAAAAGATTTTTAGACTTGTAATGTACACGTATGATATAACAGTTGTAGTCGAATATAGGCATATTATGTAGGTATGAAAAATTTCTCGTAGACTGATAACGTGAATATTATTATTAATATGATTATTATTACTATTACTATTACTATCATTATTATTATTATTATTATTATTATTATTATTATTATTATTATTATTATTATTATTATTATTTTCGATCAACACCAATGTACTAAAATGTGATTGCGTATTTGAATTTGAGTGAGTATATATATAACGAAAGAATTACTGAAAGAATACTAAAAGTTTCAAAAAAAAAAGGAGAAATAAAAGCAAATAACAACAAGAAGAATAATAACAAGTTTTACGAAGTCTGATACAATAGAATATAAGAATCAGTTTTAAGGTTTTCTCTTACTATTATTATTATTATTATTATTATTATTATTATTATTATTATTATCATTATTATTATTATTAGATAATTCAATACTTCCTGTTCATTAACTCTGGTATATATATTAAATATACCCTTTTTACCACACGGCTTTTTCCTCTACGCAAAAGACCCATTATCATATACATATAGTCGAATCTTATAATATTAACGACGTTTTTATTCCCATTAAATTTTCTACAAGAATTTGTTAGATGAAATTATCGTATTAAGTTTAACAAGGGTGTTCGAAAAACGAGTCAGTATTTTTCTGTTCTTTCTATCTTTTTTGTCTTTTTTCTTTTTTTTTTTTTTTTTACACTAATCTCTGGTTTCTAGACTAAGATATTTGTAAATTTAAACACCAGTTTTTCATTCAAATATTCACTCTATTGTATGTATAAATGAAATTTTTTGTTTCTTTGTTTTTTGTTGGTTTTCTTTATTTATTTATTTTTTTTTTTTGGTTTGTATAAAGATGATAAAAGAAAGAGTAGGCATTACCTCTCTCTTTGATGCGATGAATTTTAATATATTTCTCAAAAGAAATTTATTGAATAAAAGCTTAACAAATTACTTTGTCAATGAATAATCTTCGGGTTGAATCTTACACGTGTGTATATCGAAGATGAAATCTTGGTTTTTTTTTTTTTAATTTAAATAGTATTTTTATTCTTAGACTAGAAATAAGAGATTTGAGAAATGTGAGATTTAAATAAAGATGATAATTGAATTTACCGTTGACTGGTTTTGTTTTTTTTTTCTATTTTTTTTTCTCTCTCTCTCTCTTTTTGAAGAATTCAAGTGCATATGTATATACACGCTGTTTGTTCAATGTTAAATCCAGTTTATATATAAAGATAATAACGAAGGGCGAGTAAGTTAATTATAATTATCAATATGATTATAGGCATGTATAGTGACGACTATACGCAATAGTAGGTGAATACGATATGAAAATATAAAGCAGAAACAAAAAAGTAAAACGGAAAAAAAAAAAAAATTAAAAATAAATGAATAAGTAATAGAAAATCCAAAAAAAAAAATGAGAAAAAAAAAAACAAAAACAAAAAAAATATGTAAAAAAATTCTCACAGTCAATGGCAGCAATATTACAATACTGAATCACTTCTTACGTAAACGTTATTAATAATAACGATTATATTAGAACACTCCAATATTAAATAGTATAATAATTAATAAAACCATTGCCATGTACTATTATGTATTTACGCATAAACCCTGTTATTCCATATATAATTATTATTATTATCATTATAGAATATTATTATAGGAGTCTGCTGGTATCATATTTTTACCCAAATTCTTTTTTTTTTTTCTTTCCACTTTTTTATTCTTTATTATTTTCACATTTCTTGAGAATAAATAACGAAAATTCAAAGAATTGCTATAAAACGATTATAAAAAAAAAATAAAAAAATAATTACGATTGTTTGTATCACATGTTTTGTAAATATTTTCTTAAAAGATCTTAACACCCAACTGCTGAATCTTATATACCTATATATATAATAGTATGTATAGTAGTAGGAGTATATTTTAAAAGTTCGAATTTCTATTTGACAAGTGAGATTTTTAAGTAATATAGTTATAACAGTAGTTACGAATTATCAATTTCTATAGTATTAAATTAAACGATGATTAAACTGATCTCTGATTTATTATAAATAAAATCCAAAAAATAAAAAAATACAAAGAAAATAAAAATTAAGAAAAGAACCGGTAACCACAGACCCCTGCCTATTAGCTATAATAGTTCTGATCGTAGTTGGATTCAAAATACGTCTGAAAACGATTGAAAAAAAACAAAAAAAAAAAACAAAAAAAAAACTC
>OX451212.1:1718289-1836969 GCA_949628255.1 Macrophya alboannulata | reverse complement strand
AAAAAAATCTTCAATTCATTGACGAAAACCTAACACTATATATATATATATATATACATATATAGAGAGAAAGAGACCAAAACGTCACAACGACGCGAGCAGATACTAGATTCAGTATTCTCTCTCCATATGCAATGACGTCGATTCCACATCCTGAGAAACAAAAATATGTACATGTCTGTACGTATATTTATTTATCAATGTCCGTATGTATGTTATGTATCTATCGTTAAGAGCGGAAGTGGTAGGTAGTAGGTATGTATACATAGATGACGATTTAGTACATAAGTATGTACTAAGTTTGCTGTTACTCGTCATCGTCGTCGTAGTCGTCGTAGTTATTTTCAAATTTAAACGACGATTTGTTTATTTATATCTATATCCTAGATAGGTATAGGTATATAGGTATAGGTAGCCTAGGTATACATATATACCCATCGTATGTATTCTTCAGAACCGAATTGGATCAGAACTATAAACTCTCACGCATGAATGAACGAAATGAAATAAATGTATGGATGAAACGGTACATAATATATTTTCAAAAATTATTATCGAATACCTAGATACATATATGTACATATATACATACGTACATAAACGTTATAGCGAGTTTGAACATTCAAAATTTGAAGAAAGGAAGGAAAAAAAAATAAATAAATAAAAAATGGTTTTTAGAACATATGAGCCCGGTCACTCGTCGTATATCGTTATACTTCGGGCTAATGAATCATATACATAGTATACATATGTACGAATTGAGAATAGTGGGCCAGTGGGACACTCGTCTCAAAATGGCGCTCTGAAACAAACGAAGGCAAAAGCGTAAGCAAGCAAGTAGCATATACGTATAAAACAACTCGAGTTCTCATAAGGTATAAATAATATACTGCATATGCATATGCATATACATATACATGTACGAAATGTACTCGTACATACATGTCCTTTTTCTCTGTATATGTACTTTACATACATACATGCACGTATGTACTATACGTATACATATAGGTATATATAACTCTGTGTCGACAGCGAGTGTTACTTTCGCAACGGGGCCTCTTCTTTTTTTTTTTTTTTTTTTTTTTTTTTTTCTTACTACCTCTCTCAAAACTCTATCTTGTTTATTTTTATTTATTTATTATTTTTTTTGCATATGTATACATATTACATACATCTATGTATATATATATATATGTATATCTACTAGATATCACATTATAAATCAAATAGAATAAAGATGTGATTTGAAAAAAAAAAAAAATTAATGCACCGATTGTATTTCAACGATATTGTCGATTATAGTTTTATCAAAATACTATGTACTGTACATAATTGCAGTATGTGAAAATTTTCTATATATGGGTAAAGAGTACAACCATTACTGCACCTACTATCAATCAACAGAAAAGAATTTCAGTAAATAGAAAATTTTAGAAATCTTTTTTGTACTTTACTTTTTTTTTTGTTTCGTCAATTTAATGTCAATTTGAATACCTACATAATACATATCGTATGTATATCTATTACAACTATAGATGTCGAAAGATTTTTTATACTGCATCCAAATGCACTGCATATAGGACAAAGCTAATTGACGAATGAATCATAACCAATTACTGCGGAACAAAGCGACAGACGTATATTATTATTAAATACTGGTACTATTATTACTATTATTATATATTATCGTTATTGTTATTATTATTATTATTATTATCATTATTATTATTATTATTATTATTATTATTATCATTATTGTTACTATATACACGTTGATATCGTCTAAAACTAGTCAGCTATATACTATACCTATACATACCTATACTGAACATATACTGCGGATATTTATTTAACGGTATACATATATACCTGGATATATACAACGATGAAAAAATCGTGAGCAAATTTTTGTCAAAATTTTTGTCAAGGAAAAAAAAAAAAAAAAAAAAAAAAAAAAAATGAAAAACATGTATTAACTTAATTTCGACAAAAAAAAAAAAAAAATATATATATATATATATATATATATAAAATAAATAAAATGAAATTGTCTGGGTTTTCTCTTATAATAAGGTACGACACTTCTCATAATTTATGCGAGTACCAAATACAAGGCGATGTTGGTAATGTTTTAGACATTGTTTTTTTTTTTTTTTTTTTTTCCTGGAATATTTTTATACATACTTATATATCACACACGCATACATACGTACATACGTTATATACATACAGAGGTATGTGGTGAAAAAAGTATTACAGTATCTTGGGGTGAGGTGGGAGAACGAGGTGGTGGTTTCACACGCACGCACGTGGACCAATTAACTTTTTTTATATACAGAACCGGACCAACTGTGAAAACAATTAAAACTTGCGTCATATATATTACGGTTCATTCCGTTCGTCGTATAGATCTCGCTTTTCCACCATTATTTATATTCTTCGTAAAACTATAATGTATAGTGTTTTCATTTCAAAATAATTATCATTTCACTATAAGTATACGTATACGTTTCGATATATTTGTACAATTCTTTTCGTAGAATTTTCTATATATAATTATTTTATTTCTTATTACAATATCAAAAGAGATATTTTATTATGTAACAGAATTGGGCTTGGGTTTGGGTTAAATCGCGTCAATATATTCTTTTGCGACTTGCGAAATTAATCATATAATATATATGTATATATTTGTACATACATATATGTGGATTAATTGAAACACTTGCTGGTTTTCGTTGTTGATAATTTTCTTCCCAAGAACTTGAACGCATATTACCAACGTATAGCTAGGTAAATATGTACGTACGACGTGTGTATATACATGTATATAATATATCTATATATAACCTTTAGAAAATAATATTATTCGAGGATAGATTAAAAATAAAATCGTATGAACATAAAGGAAAGTAAGATTAAATATGTTGAGAGACAGCAAATTGGAATAATTTGAAAGAAAAAATAAAAAAAGAGCTATAAGGAAAACCTTTTTTTATTTTTTTCAAATTAAAATATATTCAACAAGGATTTTAGTTATGATATATTGAGGATAAAATAATCGTTCGAAAATAACTAGACGTCACCGTTTTGTTCATATTTGATTAAGAACTTTCGATTTTCTATTTTATTTTTTTCTTTCGCCAGTAATGACCATATAGTATATACAAATACAGACCGTGGGATCATTTTCAAATTAGCAAACAAATTATCCGATCATTATATATACCTATATTATCTCTATCTTTAATTTGAAATATAAACCTTGGATTATATTTGTCCAAAGTATATAAGTAATGAGTTTTTAACGATGATTAACAAGTCTGTGTGTAAGCTGCAGTGTTTTTGACTCCGAACGAAATCGTAATATCCTACGGCTTATATACGGTTACAAAGTTATTTTGTTGATTTTTTTTTTCTTTTCTTCTTCTTAATAACTTTTGACGCGATCGAACCCGCGTTAGCCTGCAGATATAAAAATGATTTATTAGTACAAAATTGACGATCTTATCTATAATAATACATACGTATATACATACAATTATATCACATTTTTTTTTTTTTTTCAACCAAATTCTGATCAGTTTAGTGTCCGTTCTTCATTATCGTATATATAGAGATTCTCATTTCCTCAATTTAAAAAATGATATAAAGATAAATGAAAAAAAAAAAATTCAAAAATAAGTGATCGTTACCGCGAATATTCTGATTCTGCGTAGAGAAATTTAACATACTTGTTTTGTACAAATATGTGTAAGATGTAAGTCAATACCGAGAGTTTGCGGTTTTAAGAAACTTATACCGGTTTTTTTTTTTTTTTTTTGTAGATTTTTTTCTTTCGTATATTTGAATATTCATACACAATCAGTTGAGATCTGTTTCCAGGTAAATATTCTAACGTCCTTGATAAATCGTCCGTTCAAATATCGCGGGTTCAGTTTCTCTTCTTATTTTACACGCGCGTGTTGTCTCCAAATAATTTATAAATAAATAAATAAATAATTGAATAAATAACGAAACAATTCCAGCGAGATTTCGGTGAAAATTTTCCAAAAAAATTAACAAATAATCGACGAAAAATGATATCAGTGGTTTTTTTTTTTTTCTTTTTCTTGCTTTAAGTAAACAAAATTTCTATTTGCGACGAATAGTTGAAGAAAAAAAAATGCTAGTATAGGTATACGTACATACATACATACATCAGCGATTAATACGATCGAATCTGATCTTCTTGTTCCTCCGGTACAGACGTTGTTATAAAAACGAAAATGTGTTTGTATAACACTAGGTTTTTATTTTTTTTTTTTTACGATTTTTTTATCCCCCTTTTTCTTTAAACTACGATTTCATTTTATCCGTTCAAACACGTCTCATGATATTTTATATCTATTTCCTATTTTTTTTATTTTTATTTTTTATTTCGTTTCAGTTGAAAGCGGTGTACAGAGCTTTGGACGGATTCTGCGAATTGCCGGACGAGGATAGAGCAAAGTATGAAAGAACCTCGTCTTCTAATCACGGCTACGTTAAACCAGGACTAGAAAAGTGAGAATTTTAAATAAATATTTGCCGAATAAAAATACGCAATCGATGCAAGGAAACGTTATATACAAAGCGTCCAATTATACCCATATAACTACCTCGTAAAATAAAAAAATTAAATAAAAATAAATCCATTAAAAAAAAACGAAATGACCTTTTTTCATCTTTTATTATCTGACGCCTCAATTGGAACTTGGAATTGGCTTCTGTTAATTAATTTGTCTAGCCGGTTTCTTTTGCGAATAAATACGTAGTACATACATTTACGTAGTATGTATACATAGTATATCTATCTATGTATGTAACAACAATTTGTACACCTTACTGTTAACGCGGTTCGTTATAAATAGGTATAATACGCACGTGTATAATATCTGGGTTGCTTGAGGATTGTGTTTCCCATCGCATCAGCAATATACGTACACACATACGTATATACTACCCATACATTTATTATACGTAATATTTTATTAGTCTCTATACTCTAATATCTGATGATTCATTAGATTCTCGGAAGAGGAGGAAAAGGAGGCTAGACATGCTTTCAATGTAACTGGGAGCGGTGGTGTACTCCCCGAAACTGAGGTACCGGGTTTTCGTGATGCCGTTGACGAACTTGCCAGAGATTTGAAGCAACTTTCTGCTATGCTTTTGACTGTAAGTATGATAATTTATTTATTCATTTTCAAGTTCAAGTTTTTTTCTCCGATAAAGAAATATTTGAAACGTTATCGTTTTAAAACTGGATATTAGCAACGATCGATCAGATTAGATAATAATCACTTGTATATCAATCCAGGCATGGATTTAATAAGACTGAATGATTTCTTTCATTCAATATGTTTTGTTATTATCATGTACATATTGTACTTTTAATATTCAGATAAACAACAAATGAATTTTTCTGTTTCTTTTTCTGTTGTTTTTCTTTTTTTGGATTTTATTATTAGATAAATAAATGTTTTTGATTTTCTTTATCTAGGCACTATCCGTTGGGCTTGAACAACCGCCTGATTTTCTGATGTCAAAGCATACGGGGATGTTGGGATCGGACAACGAGTCCACTTTGCGTCTTCTTTATTATCCACCTCTGGGGGCTCCGGTTCCTGGACTAACACGTTGCGGCGCGCACAGAGATTACGGAACATTTACATTACTCGCGCAGGTAAATATATCAACAAGGAACCAAAAAAAGAAAAAAAAATTAAAACCAGTATCACAATTTTTGGGAAATTGTTATAAACAAGAAAAAAAAAACTGAGAAAAGCTCGCAGTCTGTTTCTGATATTATGATTAAATGATTTGTGTCCTTTCATCTTCCTTTTCAATCGTTAAATTATTTTAATAATCAATTACAGGACAGCGAAGGAGGTCTCGAAGTACAAACTCCACACGGCGAACGTTGGAGTCGTGTCGGTCATTTGCCAGGGGCAATATTAGTTAATACAGGAGACATATTAGCAGCTTGGACAAGAGATCAGCTACCAGCATTAAGACATCGAGTCGTAGTCCCTGAGCTATGTGGTCGGGGGCGTCATTCTATTGCGTTTTTTGTTCATCCTGATAATGACACGTTGATCGAACCTTTAGACACAATATTAACTCAAGCAGTACCGGAATCAGCACCTTGCAGACTTCAAAAGAAAAAGAACGGAGTTCTGACCGCTTACCAGCACCTCCAACGTCGGTTTCGAGAAACTTACGCATCTTAATGTATTGTGAAAATTGAAAGTTTTCGTTTCATTGATGAAGAAGAAAAAAATTTTTGGGTTTTTACTACTTAAATGCTCTATCATCTGTGGTATATAATTTTCAACTTTTAACGGCTTATTACGTCGGTCGGCTTATATTCTATCGGGTTGAGTTATTACTTGTTACCATTAATCGCAGCTCCTGGAATATGTCTATAGTTGGAACTACTCTGTTATCTGCCTATCGTTAAACTCTCCGTTTTAATAACAATTTTAAATTATTATAAACAGATTTTTCTTTTTGTTATTTCTAAGAGAAAATTACTTAGATATAATATGGGTTCTAAGTTTCGGTAGATTAACAAACTGTTTCATATATCGCATTTTCTATTATTTGATTCAATAAATTTCGCATTTATTATCAGTCAATTTGAATTCGATCAAGGGAATTAATTAATTTCTTTTAAATATCGATAAATTTTGTTGATAATAATTCATCTGTTTTTATTCTCACGTTCAATTAGGGAATTTGCTCGTAAATTTGAATTCATCGTTAAAACGTAATTGTTTCAAGACTTTATCTTTTGAGTAATTATTCATTCAATTGATTGGGAGCTTGAAATTTTTTCTGTACATAATATCGATAAATCAAATGATACTTTATCATCGTTGTCAATAGTCGTTCATATCTTATACTCTATAAATGATTTACCGAAAATTCTTGTTATATCCGTGTGTGTAAAATCTCCAGGAAGTTAAATTATTAAGATTTGTAAATAAGCAATCGAGTAATTGTGTAAATCAAAAATGCAAACTCTAGATGTCTATGTTTAGACCTGATGACGGGGGTCGGTATGACGTTTTTATTTTCGAGATAAACATGTTTATCTAATATTTTCACAAGAAACAACGAACTCAAGTTCTATGTATGTATGTATGTACATACATACCTTCAAAAAAACCTTTTGTGCCTAAAACTATGTATTTAAAATGAAGATTTTTAAATCAGTGATAAAATTTTTTTCGTATACCTTTACTACTTAAAGAAATATTAAATAGCAATGAACCACCCGCTGATTTAAACAGTCTGAAATATGTTCGGAAAAAAAAAATTCATCAAAACTCAATATTATAGAGTAAAAAAAATGATAATAAAATGAATAAATAAACATTGTCGAGTCTCAAGCAATAAATAAATTTGTACTTATCGTTAAGTAATTCTTTTCATTTCTACCTTACCTGTGATTGAATGAACCAAATGAATGAACACCGTTATCTTTAAGAGTCTTTTTTTTTAGTCTCTGATTTTCTTATCTAATGTGAGACGTGTTCAATTGATAAAGTCAGATTATTAAAGAATGAGAAATCAGTCTTAAGTATGTATTAGCGAAATTTAACTTCAAGATCTTTATCAACAAAATAAATCAGTGAGCAGAAATAAACAAATTTATATTTCCTAGAGCTTCTGATTAAATTTATCAGTTATTGCAAAAAACGTCTGGAGTAGATAGATGAGTGAGAGAGTCGTCAGCACATGCATCAAAATAGATATTTAAATACTCACGATTTATTAATATGGTATAATAATTAATGGGTATTCAAAAATGTAAAATAAAAACTTCAAATTTCATTTCGCAGAGTTTAAAAACATATTATTATTTTGTGCTTCGTTAACAACAATAGGACAAGCTTATAATATAAAAAAAAAAACAACAGTATATTGTCCCTACATTATTAATCATATTCTGTTTTTTTTTTTGTTTGTTTTTATCGATAAATGAATAGTATAAAAATGTTTGAAACAATCTAATAATAGTCATTTTATAATAATAACTTCCATGAAAAATTACAGTTTAATAACTTGAAACATTGATTTGGAAGATTACCATCATTGTTATTATTTAAACATTACAGTACCTAATATAAATAAGGAACAACTTTGGCCCGATAATAGTACAACGAATAGAACTGCATTAATATTCAATGAGTAATGATAATCTTAGTTATTTGCAGATAAAAATGAAAAAACAAACAATTCACTGCCTACCAGAGCAGTTTCTCTTCCTTTTTTTTTCTTATTCCCTAAATCTTACAATTAAGAAAAATCTATGTAAAATAGAATAGAAAAAAAAGAAAACAAAAAAGCAAAAAACAAAGTTTTTTGTTTTTTTTTTATAATGATAATTCTTTCTCCCCAATCTCACGCCTATTTACGAGATGATAATTGCTTTCCAGAAGCTTTTTGTTTCGCTTTATACATCAGAAAGGCAGAGACTGGTTGCCTCGGATTTCTCGCCAACATTAAATCTCTGAAAGACGCTACCGCAGCTGCTTTTTTCGGCTGTTTTTTAACTTTTTCTAAATTTACTACACTGAAATGTGTTGTTCCACCGCCAGTGCTCACGGGAGAAGTGTAATCTTCAATTTTTAATAAGTTATTATTGCTGGATTCACCGGGACTGAACATAAATCTTGAAGGCAGAATTTTCTCCTCTTTTTTAGATATCTTTCGTTTTTTCTTCGGTCTATGAGGCAGATCGGACAGATTTTCCAAAAGCTCATCCGGAAGACGTTTAAGATTAGTGTTTACCGGTTCTGTGTCAGCTTTTACTTGCAATACCGGTTTTTTGGATATTTTTGCTTCTTTTTCAACCCGAATTCGCTCCAATTGATCTCTCCTCTTTTTTTTCTTAGCTTCCTTCGCCGCCTTTAAACTAGACGCGACCTCTTTCATTTCTTTAAGCGCTTCTGTACGGGCTTGGCCAAATCCTAAACTCTCAGGTGCTTCATCATCATCTTCATCTTCATTATCCTCCAGACCAGCATCTGCCTTACTAGTGATTTTCACTTTCTTCTTATCTTTTGGGCCTGGCGGTGTCTCGCTAGATTCCAATCTTGCTCTTTTCTTTCTAGTCGGCAACTCGGTCCCAGGAGTTGAAAGATAACGTTTTTTGGTCTGGGAAATGCTTTCCTCATTGGTATCTGCACTCTTGCCATTCACGATGCTGCTTGTGGATGCTCTACTTCGTCTTTTAATCAAGTCCTTGCTCGGTGTGATATCAGTTCCGTCTTTAGTTATTGGATTTTTTTCTAGTTCAGATGTGCTCTTTCTTCCTCCTGATTTTCTGCTTTTTTCAATCCCTTTAATTTCCGGTGTCTTGACAACTTTACTTGGTGACTTACTCTTCTTCTTTTTTTGTTTTTTGTTCAGTTCTTCGTCGCTAGATTCTTCATCTTCCGGTTTACAATCATTTTGATCATCTAAATCTTCGTTATCCCCTTCGTTATCAGTTTGATCATCTTCTTCTTCGTCATCTGGATGACCGTTGGCGTTAATTTCGTCGCCTTTTTCTTCCAAATTATCGTTCGTGTCACTCTCTTCTTCGCCAGACTCTTCAGTGGCTTCTTTTTGCTTCGCTGTTTCGACGACATCATCTGCTTCCTGCACATTTTCCTCTATTTTGGATATGCTCTTTCTTCCTCCTGATTTTCTGGTTCCTTTAAGTTCTTTAATCTCGGGTGTCTTGACAGATTTGTTCGGCGACTTATTCTTATTCTTCTTTTGTTTTTTGGTCTGTTCTTCATCACTAGGTTCTTCAGATTCTTCATCTTCCGGTTCCATATCACTTTGCTTATCTAAATCTTCGTTATCCTCTTCTTTATCAGTCCCATCTTCTTCATCGTCGTCTTGATGACCGTTGGCGTTATTTTCGTCTTCTTTTTCTTCCAAATTATCGTTTGTGTCACTCTCTTCATCGCCTGACTCTTCAGCTGCTTTTTCTTGCTCGTCTGTTTCCTCGGCATCATCCGGTTCCTGCTCATCCTCGCTCATCTTGTTTAATATCTTTTTTTCGAAGGTTTTGCTCGCCCTTTTCTTAAGCTCTAACAACGGCAAACTTTCGTTGAGCCTTTCCTTTTTCAAGAATTTTGTCACAGGGCTTTCTGAGTTCGGAGTTACCATGCTTTTGTTCAGGTCGGAAATACTGGACTTTGACAAAGCAGTATTCTCTATCAGCTGCATCGAATCTCTTGGATTCTTGCTTGCTGACTTTGGGGTTTTTTTCTCTTTGTTAGGTGTCTTTTTATCTTTAATAGGTGTTTTTGTCCGAGGTGTTACCACCGATTTTTCTTCCTCATCCTCGTGCTTTTCATTACTTTTCTCATGTGTCGGAGTACCCAAATCTTCAACTAAATTTTTCCTCAGTTTTTTACTGAGAGAAGTATCCAATCCGGGTAATTGACGGACATTTTTATCCTTTATTTGAGTCGTCGGGTTTGATTCCGGCGTACACAAGTCTATAGTTGTATTCATCAGCGACCTCAATGGTTTAGAAAATATTTTTATATTTTTATCTTCCTTCTTTTCAAATTCCTCTACGCATGTAGTCACTAAGATTTCAGACTCCACTATTAAATCAGAAACGATTTTTCCCTTCTTAGGTTTTTTGTCAGAAAAAGTTTTATCAGATTCGATAGAAAAGTTCAATTGTTTTCTCTGCAATTTTGGCGATTTTACAGCCGGCTTATTTTTCGTAGATGGACTATCCTGATCATCGGGAGTTTTACGAAGCGAATTACGTTTCAGTTTTTCATCAGATTGTTTGACCTCAGTTTCTTCATCGTCTTCATCATCATCCTCTTCTTCGGATGAAGACTTGTCCAAAATTCTCTTGAACTTAGCCTTGGATGATGTTTCTTCTTCGGAATACTCAGAAGACTCTACCTCATCGTCAGCGATAATAAAGTCCTGCATATCAGACCCTGAATCAGCTTCATCAGAATGCTCAGACTCTGAAGCGTCACAATCATCTGCAATAACGTTATCATCTGAGTACTCAAGGTCGTCGTCTCCAGCAAGATTCAGTTCTTTAGCTACGTCGGAGTCGATACTACCCCTAGACTGATCTCGCTCTTCTTCTGCAGTATAATCTTCATCGTCGCTAGAACCGACGGAAAATAAATATCCAGGCCTTACACGGGTTGCATTATCGGATTCTGAATCCGCCACAGCTACTATTGAGTAATTTCTGTCCAAAGGTGTCCTCGATTTTTTGCCTGACGAATTAAGTCCTCTTTTTGGTTGTAATCTTGATATCGAATTCGTAAGCTCCGTATTTTCTTCATCATCTGTACTTTCGTTAGCCGTTTTATCATTCGAATCCCCATCTTCAGATGAATCTTCAAATTCGTAGACATCGGATGATTTTTTCGTTTTATTTTTCGAATTTTTCGGTGTATTTTTCGATGATACTGGTTCTTTTTCTTCATCAATATTTTCGCTGCTTTTTGATGTTGTAATATTGTCTGTATTAGTGGGTATGGTCTCTGCTTCGCTTATATCGTCGTCTATTTCCGGTCCTTCTTTTTCTGCAACTCTAACTCCTGAATTTTTTTTAGGATCTCCTTCGATTCGATCATTGCTTTCATTTTTCATAGATGTATTTGATCTGCTGGACTTGTTTGGCGATTTTTTGCTGTCCACAGTCACTTCCATTTTCTCGTCTTCGTTGTCTGGTTCTTCGAGGGCCGGTTTAACACCAGTTTTCTTATTTTTGTTAATTTTTTTAGGAGAATCATTCTTCTTTAATATCAACGTATCACCGGAATCAGAATCTCCTTTTTTCCACGATTTCTCTGACACGAGAACCAGATCATCTTCAGAATCAGTTTCTTCGCTCATTTGTCTTCTGGCTTTCAGACTTGATTTCCTCTTATTCTCGCTTAATTTTGGACTATCATTCTTCTTCTTTTTATTCCATTCTTCCGCGGATATGTTTTGAAACAAATTATCAATTGCAATTTCCGAATCGCTCGCTGAAACTTCATTTTTAGACTCGCTTTTAGACTCTTTGTCTTCCTTCGAAAGTTCCTCTTTTTTATCCAAAGAATTTTTTTCGGGTGATACTGTGTTACAATTATCATTCGTTTCAGCCACTTCATGCTCGTTAGTATCCATAGCTTCCTCTTCGTCAATATCTTTCTTAGGTTTTTTTTCAATCCCAAGATTCTTCTTTGTTACTTCAGTTTCTTTGTTTTCTATTATTTCCATGGATTGTCTCTTCTTATCTTGTTTATCATCTGACTTAGATACTTCCATAGGTTCTTCAGCTTCTTTCGACTTCAAACTAACTCTTTTTTTTGGCGTATCTTGTTTTTTACCTTCGACATCACCGATGCTATTTTTACGTGAATTATTTTTCGACGGATTTGGTACATCAAAAATTTCGCTGCCGCTTTCTAGCTCTGATTCACCATCAGAATGTTCATTGGATTCATTTTTTTCTGTTTTATTTAAGCTCGTTCGTTTGTTCGAGGATTGATCAATGCTTTTCTTTTCACTTTCAACATCGTCTTCAACCGCCAAGCTGAACTCGCTTTCGGAATCATCGAGTGTGAGTTCATCAATTACCTCATTCTCGACAGTAGTTCGATCGATTTTAGTGTAACTAGTTTTGGAGTTTGAACCGTCGCTGGCAATTTCAGTCTCTACAGATTCGTCATTTTGATTTTTTTCCAATGATTTAACAACGTTTGGCAATTCCGACTGGGATTTTTTCTCAAAGCTTAAATCGTCGGAAACTTTTGAATTATTAACGGATTTATTGCCTCCAACTTCGACAGATATCGCTGCGGCCATATCAAAACGGGATTTAGACAAGACCCGGACATCTAACACGCTCACTTTCTTCTCAATAGATTTATTCAAGAATCTTGTGGAGCCGAGCGTTTTAGTTCTAGTTATATCAACGGTACATACAGGGAACTCTAAATTCTTTTTTACTTTCTCAGGCGAGATATTAAGCTTTTCGTTTTCCTTGTTTCCGGGACTTTTTTCTTGTTCCTCAGTCGACTTGTTCAACAAGTCTTCTATTTTCATACCTAATTCTTTAGATTTGTCTAGCGAATGACGTTTAGTTTTCATTGCCGAATTTTCTACTGATTTAGGTGAATTTTTCGCTTCGATATTAGCTGCAGAAGCAACTTCAACCTGATCTTGAACTTCCGGTGTCTTCAAAAGTTCCGCTTCCTCCTGTTCGTCCATCTGAAATTTATCCTTTATGGACAATATCTCTGTTGTGGAAGACTTCTTTGGTGATTCTTTAGCTGTTTGTTTAACACAAAAATTTCATTAATGTCCAATTATCAATGCAGACTAAAAAAGAATAATTTAAATATTTCATTGCCCAAAGCAATGTCTTCATAACTTACCAGGACTTTCATCAACTTCATCTTCAACATCAGTGTATTTTTTCAAAGACTTATTCTTTGGCGATTTTTTACCGCCAGGTGATGATGATCTTCGGGAAGATTCGAACGAAGTCTTATCTATTGAGAAAAAAAGAAGAAAAAGAAAATAATTAGTTTTATGATAAATAAACGCAACTAAATGAAAAATATAGGACTCAATTCTCTTCAAGGATTTCCAATGTTTAGGTGTGACGATCAGTCATCCAGAGAAGTATGGTTCTTATAAATTTAAAATAAGTCTCACCAGGGCTAATTTCATCTTCAATTTCTATCTCAGGAACTTCATCGATTTTGTCGATTTTTGAACTTTCATTGATCTTATTATCATCATTCTCTTCTTCGGCGACAGCTGGTTCAGTTGGATGAACAGATACCGGTTGACGTCGTTTCTTTGTGGGTGTAGAAATTGGAGTTGACTGTGCAAATGCGGCTGCTGCACCTCTGGTTGCTCGCTCAACACTAGGCTCTGGATCTATTGAGCTTGCCCTTGTTCTACGGGTTGTTCGCACTACTGGTGGCGGAGACTTTGATTCAGATGAAGCCCGTGTATGACCCCTGAGCAAAAAAACATTGACGTTATCATAAAAAAAAAAAAACAATAAACATTCAAAAATGATATGAAAACAAAAAATGAAAAACGTGTCAAAAACTATGAACTGTGATGAAAAATGAGAAAGAAACGATTAAATATGAATGAAAATGACAATAAATTACAGAAAATATTCATAAAATAGCTAAAGATGATGAAAATAAAAAAAAGAATCATTAAAAATCATAAAGTATCAAAGTTTTAGAAACGAAAAGATATAATGCACCTAATTTTAGAGCCTGGTTTAAGTGGTCCAGGTGATAATTCGACAATGGATAGTCGTTTGATAGCCCGAGTTCTGGGAGTACCGGGTGTAGATTCATTTTCTGGAGTTTCGCTAATATTTGAAGAAACAGAATTCTTCCTTGATCTTAAAGCCCTAGGAGGTTCGTGAAGAGTTGACGGGTCTGCCGCAGCAGCGGCAACTCGTCTTCTGGTGACTCTTGTTGCTAGCGTCGGTACCGGTCCTGTTACACTTTCCGGTGATGAACCGTCAGGGTTTACTGAACTTTGACGATTTCTTGTACTACGTCGAATCGGTGAGTCTGTTACAGTTGCTGCCGCAACGGCGGCTCGAGTCTTGCGAATTGGGGCTTTAGGGAAAATTAAAAATGTTAAAAAAATAAATTTAAAAAAAAAAAACTGAGTGAAAGGATGCTGAAAGTTATTTTTGTAATTCAATTTTTTGAGTTGTTGAGAAAAAACGGAGAATAAATTTAAAAAATAAATAAATAATCGAAATACGGAAGACAATTATGGAAATGCAAAGTAAAGTGTTTTAAAAAAATTAAATAAAAGGGAAAGGGAAATTTTGCCGAACCTGTACCTAGTTTATAAAATTCTTTAAATTGTCAAGAACCAAAGAAAAGTCTGGTGAGGAAAAAATTCTCGCCAAAATTTTTATTTAAGGATATAATTTTTCCATTCTTACGAACTAAGTAGTAATACGTAAATTATTGTAGGAAAAGAAAAAAGGTTATCAAATTATCGCATGTATGTACATACATGTGTAAATTTAAAAATGAGGTTATGATGTATCGGCCATACGAAAAAAAAAGAAATGCTTAAATATTGATGTTTTGTCAAATAAATGATCGAAAATTTATAGAAAATAGTTTAAAAAAGTTTATCATGTTCGCAATCATTGATAGTCATGTTTTTTATGTAATAAAAAATTTGAAATTTTAACGGCCGTTACAATTAGGGGTTATGTTAGTTGAGTATATCGAGCCATTTTAGATATGTACATATGTAATGATTTTTTTGAATTCTTACCGGTTTTAGGTTCGTGCTCGTCATCGGTTTCGTTTGCGATATAACGCGGCATTATTTATCTGGGACAGTTATATTGATACATGAAATAATAACGTGATCGTTAACACTGCATACATAGATTCATCAATGATTAAATTTATAAATTAACCGAACAGGTATAAATATATCAGAAAATTTGGTTCACAGAAAATTAACCTGCGAACGGTTAAACACGTGTTTCGAGAACTCTCCTCTTAGCCTTGGTTGGCTAATGAAACTGGCCACGGAGTTACAGATGCAATATTAACCGCCCATCACGTATCAAAGAATATCTCGTTTTCCCGCCGGAATTAACATCGGCGACTCGTAGCGATCGAATTTTTAACTTAATAAGAAAACGACGGTTGATTGAAAACGCAACAGATGACGCCACGAGTATTGTTAAATTGTAATCATCGAGAAAACTATAAATTGAATTTCGTTATATCGATAATATCGATTTTGATCCTACATTCAGGCGGGGACAGATTTTGTATTCTAAGTCGTTTTAAAATTCGTTACTAGATTAAGTACCGAGTAATATTAGTCGTAATATTGTTATCGCTGTGTTATAATACATTTGTACGATTATAGATATGAAGGAAATGAGTGGCTCTGTTAGACCAATTGTGACCGAATTTGAATACTGAAATTACATGAAGTGTATAGTATAACGACGAAATATATGTCAATCAGAATATCGCACATCCACAGGTATTTATCATTGATAATTTATTTGGTATAAGAGCCTGCCATCAGTCTACACGGTATGAAATCGTCGACAGAAAGGTATAATTGACGAGTCAAGTGACTCTCTGTTATTCGAAAATTCTGGTTCTGACAGATTATCGGTTCAAGATCCCAATCACTTGCGAATATAAATAAACAGCTGTAGAGATAATCCTGTAAATAAACAGCTATACATATAACGCCCAGACTATTACAAATCAGTATAGGTATTATATTTTACATGGGAGAAGAGAAAAAATTTTTTCTCTGCTTCGCTCCTTTGCAGATAACTTATTATATCCATATTCCCCGTTGTATCCGTATAAATATGTATTCGACAATATTATACCTATATTATAACTGTAAATATGAACAATTTTCCGAATATATTTTATTACATGTGAAATTTAGTAATGTAGATATAATATGCGAGAGCTTTAATTAATCAGGTTTGATTAAATTGGAAATCACGGTACAGTTTATGACGTATGTATACATACCTATGTACAATGTATGTATACACATATCGATAACTGCAGACATTATACATATAAATGATGCACATGCATCGAAACGTTAATATAAATAACTAGAATATTTTGTTAATTAAAGATTTTTTTTATCTCTTGTATAATATTTGATTTCGAATATCGAAAACCCTGTCAAATAAATATAGAATGTCGCAAAAATTTTATAAGAGATGAAAAAATAATTCCTAGATAAATGAAACGGGAGAAAACTAAAAATTGATATATATATATTTTCATAGAAAATGATGAAATTTTGATAAAAAAAAAAATCACGAACTCGTTTATCGCCCATATATGATCGTACGATATACATACACGATCTATGTATACATATAGGTATAGTTTGATTCTACTGCATTTGTCAGGCAAATACAGCAGGTGAGTTACGAGTTTGGATCGTGGCGAGCTCGTACAGTTGCATCACGTTCGTCGTTCCGGCATAATGAACCCTTGCTCAAATGAGACTTTCGTTACTCGCAGAGGATCGAGGTAGAGGCAGAGGCAGAGGCAGAGGCAAAGGTAGAGGTGGGGGCTACGTTACGTGGGGAGGAATATAGCGTTGAGGTACCCAGCCATGGGGATGGTATAAAGGGGTTGGGGAGTAGAGGAACGGCGTTGGTTTCACGAGGCGACCAGTCGAGCTCTAATTAAAAACGTTCTCTCCTCCCGCGCGTAACACAGACAGGAATATATACACACACACACATTCAACGTATGTATATGTGTATCTAGACTGCACGTAGCCAAAGAGGAACAAATATACGGATATACTATATACTGCAGCGGCTTTTTACCTGAAAATATATAGAAAAAAAAAAAATAAAAAATAAATAACATCCGATTGAGTATCGCTTTCAAATCCCTCAATATGTGATACAACCAATCTGATTCTCTCATGTCAAACTGATTAACAGTTGATATCCGTATGAATTACCGATTAGAAAAGATCGTATATACAGATCGCAGATAATTAGTTATAAATCGTGAAATTAATCTGTCCGCGTATTGAATTACATATATTGAAATCCTTGCACTCGATTAAATGAATATATAATCTCTACGTGAAATTTCGAATGAATTAATAAATCGAGATAAAAAATAGAAGAGGAAAAGAAACGAATAAAAAAAAATAAAAAAAAAGATGTGATTCATTGCGTTGCGTTTCCCGTTGCAAAGGGAGGGGTGAGAAATTTTTTTCCTGTTTTCATTCAGCTCGTGCATCGAGTAAACCCCGTCTTATTGCGGTACGTGTCCACAGTTTTTTTCTTTTTTCCCCGTTTTTATTATTTATTTATTTTTTTCTTTCTCCCTCCACATTTCGTTGACCCACTGTACTGCCCGAGGGGAGAGAAGAGCGGAAAGGTCTGACCCGGCGAACATGTGAGTTATGTGGGCCAATACAGGAGACCAACCCTTCCGCAAAGCTCCATACCCAATAAAAAAACGTCAACATAAAAATATTGAATTTCGTATTCGGTATAAGTAAGTGTAATACATAACATGCGAAGCGATCATCTTTTCCTTACTTTTTTTTCACCCTTTTTTTATTGGTATTTCGAATTTGAACGCTGCTTCAACTTCGTTATACGAAAAGTGTGTGTAATCTTTTCGAAATTTTCATTATCTTATATTTATATTTGTTTTCAGTTTATTTACATTTTTCATTTTTTTTTTGTTTTTCATTTCGTTTTTCCTACCTTTTTTCCTTTTTTTTTTCACTTCTACTTACTTCTACGAATGTAGAAGTTGTTTGCTCAGAGTAAAGACGCGCCTTGAGTAAATCAGGTATGGAGATTGTTGCCTCCGACTTGTATAACGAAATTATGCGTGAGGGTAATAGTTCCTCATGGTATAAGGATAGGTAGGTAGGTATATGTGTAGGTACTAATTTGAAATTCAAAATTTGTTGTCGGTTCTGAAAGCACTACAAATATCCTGTACACATGATTCTGGCGCGCGAATTCCTCGCTGACTGTAAATCAAATCAAAATCTATATTCTGACTTTGACGAGTTGTAGACGTACGAGATGCAAGCACCTCGTTTCCAAAATTTATTATCACTCACATATTCAAAACTCTTTCATCCTATCGCCAACTTCGTCATGTATCTACGTGATACGTATTTGAGAATTTAGAAAAACAAGAAAAAAAAAAAAATAATACCTGAGCCACTTTGCGCATTGTCTGAAATTTGCTAGTTTACAAATTTGCACTACCTGCAGCTAGGTGCAGAAAACACTCGGGCTGCAAGCATTTAAAACAAGATTGCGAAAACCACGCAATCCTCCCCCTCGAGACAGCAGAAAAAGAAAGAAATAAAAAAAAAGAAACAGAGAGAGAGAGAGGAGAGAAAGAAAAAGGTACAAAAAAAAGCAGAAAAAGGTACAAAAAAAAGGAAATTGAAATTAAAAAGCTCGGTACGCAGGGAACTCCCAAGTATATATAAGTGTATATAATAT
Source organism: Macrophya alboannulata (assembly GCA_949628255.1). Lineage (NCBI taxonomy): Eukaryota > Metazoa > Arthropoda > Insecta > Hymenoptera > Tenthredinidae > Macrophya > Macrophya alboannulata. The sequence continues at coordinate 1,817,885 of OX451212.1, read as the reverse complement.
ATAATATAAATATAATTCTGCGTGTAGTTGAAATTTACACATAGCTACGTGTCGCGTGAGCGAGTCAAGATTAACAAAAAAAAAAAAAATACAAAAAACAATTTTACCAAATAACGATGGATCGGAAAGTTTTATTTGCAATTTTCGTTAGTCAAAAATTTTTCCCGTGTTTCTGTTTTTTTTTTTCTTTTCAATTTATTTTTGATTTTTTCCCCGTCAAATTTATAACGACAGATTCAACGAGCCTTACAGGTTTTTGGGTAGTATTATAGCCACGGTAATCCGGCCGAATATACTTTACGCGGGAGATTTTTACCGGTCATCAACAACTGGCTATTTTTTTTTTTTTTTTCGTCTTAGCAGAGCTTTCTTTTCACCTTGTGACAAACTTACGTTTCTGTTATATCTACATACATATTATACGTTCTAGTTTCGTAACGGTATAAAATATATAGCTTATATATATACGATATCATATTGATTTATGAAGCGAGTCTAGGTACGACGTACATACATACATACCTGTGCAGCTATACATTAACAAACTTTAATATCGTTTCGGGTTAATAAATTACGATTTAATTTCAATACTCATTTATTATAATCGAAAATTTTTTCGTCTCCTTCTTTAATTAAGCCTGTACATATGTATACATATATAGGTATTCTGAATTATATATTTATTAATGAATAACCGTGTACATATGTATATATCTACGATTCCTTGAAATTATAGAATTTTTTATTCATTCCACAAAACGGATTTTATATATGGCATATACCATATGTTTCTGATAATAATCATTTCATACACGCAATTACGACCGAAATTTTCCACTCTATTTTAGGAGAGGGGTGGGCGCATTTGATCTATGCTAAAACGTAGTATGCGCACGTAGCTGGTATATATCTATATTTTGAATATATATTTACTTTCTGACCGTACAACACACTGTGTATAATAGACAGGGTCCGAGCAAACGCCCCTTTATTCAACAATTTCAATTAAATTTCTAAACTTGTCCATAAAGTTATATACATCTCGAGGTCTTTACCTGGCGTACAATTTATATACACACACACATATCCTTATGTATAATAGTGAAATAATTAGATATTAATATAATACACCTGAGCATCATGCATAATTATGTCTTGAATATACACCCGGTTAACTCTCCCTTTCTCTCTTTAACAGCTGTTATTGTAATCGCGAATTCAACAGTCCGCGGAGAAAACCTTCGGACAATAATTACGGAGCGAGTCTTATCAGTGGATTAAATAAAACGAAGGAAAAATTCGAATGAATAAATGGAAAAAGAATACCGGGAGGTAAACGATTTTTGGGAAAATAGTTTCACGGAATTTGGGACTCGAAATAAAATTTGTTCTTTTTTTTCTATAAAGAAGAATTTCGTATATATGTAAAGTAAAACCGAATGAATGCGTTATCGAAGCAAAATTATAGCGAAAAGAAAAAAAAAAGGAACGAAACTAAATGAATGAATGAATGAATGAATGAATGAATGAATGAATGAACGAAATATTTACCAAATTTCTTCTTCTTTTTCTTGTTGTTCCTTTTTCGGTATTCGAGACTTTTATTCGCGACTGCGCTGATTCCCTGCGCGTTTCAACGTATATTTCAACGTAGCCTGTGCATGCGGGGGATGATTTGACGCAGTTGACGGTCGTCATCCACCGAGAGTGGGTCGACTATAACATTTACACGGACAGTATATCGTGCGCGTTTATCAGAGTATCGTAACAATTAAAACCGATCGAACGATACCGGCCGCGTACGAATATCGGAAAATAAACGGACAAGAAAAAAAACCGGTCAAATTCGAATTTATTTTAATAATTTTTTTTTTCCACCAGAAAAAAAATTGCCCCCGTTTAATACGATATGAATTAGTGATTTTATTCGGTCAAGGAACCTGCGGGAACGAGCTTGCGGCATGACTGAACAACAACAACAACGAGCTTTTTCCATCGTTCTTATCGCCACGATTATTCTGTTTGCCAATGTCGCAGGAGAAACTGGGGGTAAGTTTCTTTTTTTTTCAATTTATTAATCGATGATCTATGATCTTGTTGCTATTATCATTTTTTACCTATATATACCGATATTTCGACTGATATATTCTCGATCCCTTATTTATTACTGTTCACCCATTACGAGAGATTTAATGCTAATTAGATCTGGCAAAGCGTATATAAGGGGTTTAAATTATTAGCGAAATTGTTTCTTATTTCAAAGGGTACGGGTATGTATAATAATTTTCTAGCCTCACAAGTGGTTTGGAATATGCGAGAAGGATCTAGGATCGACTATAATTAAAATGAACGGTATGTAGGGGATGAATCTTCAAAGGAATTCACGAGAATTATACATATACGGGATTTTGATGATATAGTTGCAGGGTTAACATTTGTATAAATAATTGAAGAATAATACGGAATAATTCAGGCATAGTTGAATCAGAAATCACGATCTTATATAATAGTCTTTCGGAACTTGAGACAGATTCGTTAGTTTTTTTGTTTTTTGGTTTTCTTAAATTCCCGCGTTATTTATAAGAAATTGAAAAAAAAAAATCGCCCAAAGGTTAATATTCTCTCTTCAATTTTAAGAAATTATATATTAATTCAAATTCCGATCGTCTATATCAGCTTCTGATTAATTAAATCAAATTAGAAATTCGAATTTCACTATAAAGTCTTGAGGAATTTTTTTTCTATTTTTTTGGGGGAGGGGGAGGTTCTTTTTTTGAATCAACAACCTTTTCAAATTCTCTTTTAATCCTCTAGCTGTATACCTGTTGGCGTAACGCGTGCGTTATCTAACTATATATACCTATGTATAGCTGATGACGAATTTCCATCACAAAATCCGCGTCGTATGTATTATACACGCGTATATACCTGTACCATATACATATATATAGTATACGCCAATTTCGAAATTTAGTTTCCGTTGCATTTCCATCGTTCAATTTCTGCACTGTCTAATTGCCAATTATGGATTCGTTGTTCGTCTCTGATGTATATGACGTAGTAATTTACTATTTTGGGGGCTGGTGAACTGCAGCGATGTCAGCATCAGTCAGGCGAAATAAATCAGTATAATTATATGATGTAAACCCTGAAGCTATAAGGTATTACTGCAGAATTATAATTTGCAATTAAATGTATTATAATTAGTCGCGTTTTTTGAGCAACAGATCTTTGTTTTTTTTTTTCAACAATCCATAAAAGCGAAAGAAACAAAAAAAAAAAAAAAAACACGGTGGAGGGCACAAATTTTTGAACCTTCTCAAAATACGCGGAATTTAATCCATGCTACGTACGAGAAAACTACGATAAATATCAAGGTGTATCTTTTTACGTGTATACCTATGTATGTACTTGGCGCGAGACTCTACCGAGTCTCTTGATACCTATGTATACGACAAAGAAAAGCTTCAAAAGTTGCTTTCAACCTTTGTGAATCTAGACTCGAGTCGTCGCTCGTTGTCAGTCGTCGTCGTCGTCGTCGTTCTATTTCAAAAGCAATATCACAAGATACGAACTTAGAGTACACCCCGAGAAATCCTCCCCATCAGCCTCGTCACGTACACTATAGCGATGCCTGCGAGTAACGAGCTTAGTTCGAGAAACAAGAGCCGGAGAGGTGCGTTTTTTCGTTTGAATTTCGTTTTTTTTTTTGTTTTATTTTTCCTTGTTCCTCGATTTCGGAATCCGGAATCTGCAGGATCCGAAGGGAGGGTGTATCCCCATTAAATTACCATTAATGTGTCCCTTCGTTTCCTTTTTTTTTTTTTTTTTTGCACCATTTTCTCAATTTTTATCTCATGTTCGTCTTAAATGAAAAAAAAAAAAAAGAAAAAAAAGGAAGATCTAATTTTGGATCAAGTTTCTTGAAAATAATTAATTTTCTCCCTTAAAAAAGAAAAGGAAAAAAAATAAAAAATGAAGAAAAGAGAAAGCGAAAAAAAAAAGAATATTACTTAGACATTTATAATGGAAAATTGTGCGAACGTGGCGTCGGTTTTGAATAGCTGACGTCTAGGTGACGCCGATGGGGTGGCGTCGGGGGGTTGACCTCGATCGATACCTGCGGCGTATTGTAAATACCCTCTGAATATGCTTTCTGTGACGTACTAAACCCCTCCACCTTTGATATATACAGAAATATGTCTGCAGAAGTGATCGTTAAAGAGTTTGATATAATCGTCTTCGAGGAATATATATATACATACCTATACCTATATATAAAAATCTAGAGAAGATTTACAAAATTCGAGGGGATGAAAATGAAATAGAAAATATATTGAACGAACCCTACGCGGATATTTATCATCCCTTAATCAACCCGCCTTGACTATTTATTTTTTTTCTTCGCTCAGAGGCTGTACAAAAAAAATATATATATATATATTTTTCAAAATGGACCGACTATACATATATGTATCCCACAGTTTCGTGTTTAATCAGAATTCTGGGTCTACCCTGCTATATAGTTAGCCCCCTCCACCCCCTCGCCCCTCCGTTTGTTAAATACGTTTCCCAAAGTAGTTTTCAGACTGGCGTGATCGGCCACCCTTAATTCAGCCGTTTATACACGGTTAACAAGATCCGGTTTAACGATAAGCGAGCGACGGTTTCTAACTAAGGAATTCATCCCTTAAATGTTTTTCCACGGAAATTGTTGCTTTTAAGTTTGATAGTATAGTAGTTTGACGCGGGATAGGTAAGGTAGATATAAGGTAAAAACGGCTTTTTGGCTTTGTCTTTACTCGCGGATGGGGATGGAGCCATTATATACTTATGCGCTTCTTTTGTCTCCTGTATATAGTGTGACGAGCCAAGCCAATCTCTCACACACATATACCCACAATTATTTTATCTCTTATTATAAACTATATCGTGCACTTCATATTACTACCTAGGATTAATAATCATGCTATAGACCGTATTCATAACTAAAGTTATGTAGAGATTGGAACAGCGACTCGTCTTTCCAGAGTTATACATATCTATCATACCTGGAAGAGGAGTCGTCAACCAATGAAATATTATACATAAAATATTATAAACAATAAAAGAATCAAGTACAGCCGTAAGGTAATCAAAATTTAAGAATGAATTGAAATTCAGCACTATTTGCATCATATAACAATTATACATTTAAAACAACGGCGACCACCATCGCCAGTATTGTAAGCAGTACTGTCCAGCTCATACTCTGTAAACAGGATGCTCATCTTCTGTAAACAATACTGGCAAGCAGAATAGCCAAAACAATTATATGACAAGATATGGGGCACGCGGCTAAAAGATAACCACGTGCGAGATTACCATTAGGAGCTTCCCTCCATATCCCCACTTTGGAGGATATAAATTGGGTTCCCAAGAACACTGATCACGGCAAAAAGGTATCAACGGCCAGACAAGCCAGTCGCGACAACGTTCTTAAAAACTTATAAACTACAATTAACAAAATTTATAGTTATATCATTATACCAATCCTCAAAAATCTTTTTGAATAAACAATTAAACATATTATATTATAAATTCGGAGTTCTATTTCTCGATCCTACCAAACCGACGTAAGTAAACTATATCCGATTCGGTTCCAAAGATCACCCCCATAGTAGTCTACATTCCCTTTCTAAATACCCCACTACTCCTATTGAACTCCAGCCACACGGGCAACTTAAGCAATAAGCCTTTCCGGCTAGCGCTCATAGGGTGCCACACAGGCTCGATCACTAGCCGCACGGCAATATAAACAACAAGCCTCCCTGGCTAGTGTTTATAACCTGCTTTACGGGCTCGATCAAGTTCCTCATCCCCTATCACCATACAGGCGTGTGCCACTACAGGAACACGCCCTAACCTAATATTTCCCGTACATGTAGATGAACCAGGCGGGTGTTAAGAAACCGAAAAGAAGAAACAGGCGAGCAGGAAAGGCGGTGCGAGAGAGGATAGCGCGAGCTAAGCTAAGAGACGCATTGAGACTCAACACCGGCTCAGCTCACGCTTCCCCTCCCGATACCCCTAGCCTTTTTCGCACGACCCACACCACGTGTGAAAACAATCTTAGTGAGAAAGAGACAACTCAACTTTTAACCGAGTGGTCACCCAGGAGCCCATCACCGGAAATCGTTGATGCTCGGGCATACTCCCCGATAACAGACTATTCACCCAGAAGCCCGTCTCCAGGACCCTGGGATCATATCGGTCACGATCAGACACCGATCTATACCACCACAGAGCATACGATCGATTACAAAAACGGGATCTGTGTAGTAAACACAGTAGAGACGAACAGATCTACTCGATACTACGAGCTCCCGGAGGATCACCCGGCGTTCCATTATCGACAAACTTCACCCACTACGCCTAAATTCGTAGAGATCATCGATCTCGAATAATCGTAAGTGTTTTATAAGGCATTCCACAATCAATATTAACAGATACGAATGAGGCCTCCCTTCCTCTGAACAAAAACAATACAACCTCGTCACTAGCTCATCTGGCTCGTGACATATTTTTGGTGACAGCGGTGGGATACGAAAAACCAGAGGAAAAGACTCTATTCGTAAAAGTTATACTTAAGAAAATATCAAATTCTGCGTTAAGAATGGCACACGCTACTAGAAGCAAAGCTCTCACACCAGACGAACTTGTTAGATTAGAAGCAGATTTAGCAGAACGCGAAAGAATCATGGAAGAAAGACACAAGAATCACTCGCGCAAAAAGAACAGGCTAATACAACAATAATCACGCAAAATCAGGAGTTACAACAACTAAAAGAAACTCTTAGGGCAGAATCAAAAACTCGGGAAGAACTACAGATAACTATAAATAGGTTACGAGAAGAGACCCAAGGTCTTAGGGCAGAAAGAGACTTGATTAACGCTAGAACCGACACAAGTGTCACATTCACAGCAACACCAGATAGAGAAACACACCAACTAGAGCGTGAAGTCAATCGATTAAATTCAGCAGATAACCCACCTATTCAAATAGCAGATGAAATCTTAGCCCTTAGACACGAAATCGAGACGTTAAAAAGGCGAGAAAGACGAGAACTTCCTCCCCCTCGACCAATTCGTCATTCTGAACCTAGTGAAGTAACAATACCACTAAAAGACGCGGTAGCAACTATAACACCGTTTAACGGAGATAGTAACACGTTGATATCTTTTATGCGATCCTGCAAACGCGCTAAAGAAATGATCTCACCAACCACCGAAGTTTCTTTCGTCCGCGTATTAAAAAGTAAACTCATAGGACGTGCATATGCAGCAATGGAAGACGAAGAATTCCATAGTTTAGAAGGATTTTTAGACAGTCTTGCTGAAATATTCAGTCCTCCCAAAACAATTAACTACTACAAGGGCGAACTAGCAAACGCGTTTAAAAAACCTAATGAACACATAATTGATTATATAACTCGAATCAAGGATCTAAAAACCGCCATACTTGAAGGAGAAAGACGCGCTGATGGATTCGTTGATCTCGTTAAACGAGAAACAATAGACAAGGACGCGCTCGAAAGCTTTCTAGACGGGCTACCTGCAGACTACAGAAACGCGCTACAAATCACGGGCATAGAAAACTTTCGAGATGCATGCACTAAGGCAATAGAAATCGGTAAACGCTTTGAACGTGATCGCGAAAGAATTAAAACAGATCGCTCGACGAATCAAAATACAAATACAATAAAAACTCCGTGCGAAATTTGCAAGCGAACAAATCACGAAACTAAAAATTGCCGGTTCGCGAAACCAAATTCCCAACCGAATCAAGAACCAAAACCCAACGAACAAGGGACTTCAGAACGACCCACTAACAATTTTAGAATTCGGCCTACAAACGAACAAGCTCAAACTCGAAATGATTGGAATCAAAACAAAAAGCAATGTAACTATTGTAAATTCACGGGTCATACAGTTGAAGAATGTAGGAAAAAGAAATATAACGACGAGCGGCGTAAAGAACACGAACAAGGTAGAAAGAATTACCAATCGAATAAATATAACCAGGGAAACGAAGCAGGGCCCTCGGGGATACACGCGACACCTCGGGAAACGGGCCTTACGCGAACAGCCCACCCATTAGAGGTTCTCGAGCAATCAGAATCACAACAATAAATCTTAGCCTCGGAGAAGTACCTACCATAACTGTAGAATCCATCGATCTGCTCCCGAACACAGAATTAATGATAGATACAGGTGCCGAACCAAACATAATTAAGATTGGATGTATCAAAGAAACAAATAAAATAAACACTACCGAAATAATTCAAATGAGAGGCATTACGAATAACCTCATAAGCTCGGTAGGAAAAATCAAAATAAAAATCGCAAACCAGTTAGTATGTTTCCACGTCGTACAAGACGATTTTAAAATTAAACAAGGAGGAATACTAGGATCAGCATTCTTCCGCGACACTAAAGCAGCTATAGATTATGAAAAAGAATGTTTGACAGTCAATGAACAAAAAATTAAGTTCCAGCCTAGCTCTACATTTATAATAGAACCTAGGACGACTCAAATTATTAGAGCAAAAATAATAAACTCAGACATATCAGAGGGATATCTTCCTAGACCAATAACGGCCCCCGGGGTATACCTTGGAGAAGCCATCTTTAAAGTTAATAATGGGGAAATAGCTTTACCAATTACAAACTCTACTGAGACACGATTCTCACTTCCATTGCCATCGTTTACCTTAATCCCATTCTCACAAGAGGGAGATCAGACAGCCACAGAGTATAGTACTGACACCTCTACACCAAATAAAGACGAGGACAAGCCAACCTTAGGGATTGACGAACGCTCCGACTCTAATCCTAGGGACATAGGGAAAAACGAAGGACTCACAAACATATTTCCAGCACACAAAGACGAGGACGAATCAACCTTAGGGATTGACGAAACCTCCGATCTCAGTTCTAGAGATGTACACGGGCAGACCTTAGGGCACCATGACAGTACTCACTCAGACGAAAAACTCGCTGAATCAATTTCAATACAAGCTATTCTACTAAATCAAAATACCCCAAAGGACTATAACCGCTCTGAATCGAACGAAAACATATTACCAAGAATTAATAAACACTCTAACGATAGATCAATTCGAGTCAAGCAACTTTTGCGATTAGAACATTTAAACCATGAAGAAAGAGCTAGCATAGAAAAACTAATAACCGAGAACGCGGATAGATTCCATATACCAGGCGAACCGTTAGAAGCTACCAATGCAATTGAACATGGAATCATCACAACGAATGATATCCCAATTAATACGCGACAGTATCGGTTCCCACCGCTCCAAAAGGACGAGATCACGAGACAGGTGAAAGAATTAGAAGAGGGAAATATAATAAAACCATCACTATCGCCGTACAATTCCCCAATATGGATAGTACCCAAAAAACCAGATTCTAATGGAAACGCAAGATGGAGAATGGTTATCGACTATAGGATGCTGAATGAAAAAACAGTAGGCGACGCATACCCCTTACCAAATATAGTAGAGATATTAGACCAGCTAGGAAGCGCGAAATACTTTTCCATTTTTGACTTAGCATCAGGGTTCCATCAGATTAACATGAAAAGTACAGACGCCACCAAAACAGCATTCACTACTCCGTTTGGACATTATGAGTTTAACCGAATGCCATTTGGACTCAAAAATGCACCAGCCACGTTTCAACGGCTGATGGATCGCGTACTGTCAGGACTCCAAGGAGTCGAACTTTTTGTCTATCTAGACGATATAGTAATATACGCGAGTTCTCTTCAAGAACATGAACAAAGAGTTAATATGCTTATGGACAGACTTAGACAGGCGAGACTCAGGTTACAACCCGACAAATGCGAATTCCTACGAAAAGAGGTAAACTATTTAGGACACATTATAAGTAAGGAAGGGTTAAAACCAGACCCAAAGAAGTTAGAAGCAGTAAAAAATTTCCCGGTACCTAAAAACGCAAAGAATATAAAACAATTTTTGGGACTGACAGGATATTATAGACGTTTCATATCTGACTTTTCTAAAATTGCGAAACCACTAACGGAACTTCTGAAAAAGGGAAAGAAATTCGAATGGCATGACAAACAACAACAAGGATTCGAAATACTCAGAGACAAGCTTTGCGAGAAACCTATTTTACAATACCCCGACTTTACGAAACCATTCATACTAACCACCGATGCTTCGGGATACGCAATAGGAGGAGTTTTAAGTCAAGGATTAATAGGCAAGGATCTGCCTGTAGCATACACCTCTAGACTCTTAAATAAGGCGGAAGTTAATTATTCAACTATAGAAAAAGAACTATTAGCCATAGTTTATTGCGTATTGCATTTTAGACCATACCTCTATGGAACTAAGTTCACCCTAGTAACCGATCATCGACCCTTAGTTTGGTTGAATTCAGTAAAGGATCCATCCTCTCGACTGGTAAGATGGAGACTGAAACTAGCTGAATATGAATATACCATGATATATAAACCGGGTAGAATAAACGCCAACGCAGATGCACTCTCTCGCAATCCTGTAGAAATCACCGACAACAATGAAGAAATTAGGGAAACCGAAGTTAACAGATTAATTCGCGCCAGAGGATCAGTATTCCAGACATCGCCTGGATACGCATTAGTACATATAATACCACGCGACTTAGATTTTAAAACAGGACTATGTCCTCAATTTTTAAAAGAATTCGGACAGATTGAAAAATTAAAATCTTATGACACACAGATAGGAGGGGTAACTTCTCTCTACCAAAATAACAAATTAGTATTCTACCTAGTAATCAAAGAACAAGCTACAGACCAAGCTGAATTCCAAAACCTAGAGAAATCACTCCGGTTATTACAAAATTTAACTAAAGAATTCAGAATATACCACATGGCAATTACCGGATTAGATCATGAGGAAAATGGCTTATGTTGGGATCAAATAGAAAACCTACTCCTCGAACTCTTTGGTAAAATGCCGTATGAAATAAAAGTCCACAAGAAGGGTAAACCGTATCCCCTATTCGAAATTCAATCAGATGAAGGTAAAACTTCAAATATAGATTTATCACCTCCAACACCAGAACAGTTAATAAACGTTGAGGAAACTAAGAAAGACTTGTTCGCCATAAACGAATCATACTCTCTTACACACTGCGTAGGACAAGACTTCCTTATGGGAGCAGGCATAGCAGTAGAATTTAGAAAACGTTTTGGTCAGGTAAAAGAACTTCTAGATCAGAATAAAAGGGTAGGAGAAGTCGCTTACATTAAAAATGAAAATAGATATATTTTCTATCTAATAACTAAGGAGAAAAGCGATGGTAAACCAACCTATACCACTCTGAAACGTAGTCTTTACGAGTTACGCAGAATCTGTATCAACCTTAGTATACAAAAACTAGCCATGCCAAAAATAGGTTGCGGATTAGACAAACTAGATTGGACACAGGTCAAAGAAATTTTAATCACGATTTTTTCTGGACCATTCCAAGTATTAATAAGTACGTATAACCCATTTCACGATAACAACAGTCCTTCTCAAGCATGTTTAAATCCAATCTCCGACACAAATTACGATGACGGACCTGAAGACGAACCTATAAGTACCTCAACTGACGAGAATGACAGTGACGATAACAGTGATAACGAAGTCGACCTTAACTTAATAACGAACGATTCAAATAACGAAGACGACGAATCAAACAATAATTCAGATACCGAAGGGTCAGACAATGAAACTCAAGAAGGAGAAGAAAACTACGAACTACGAACACAAAATTTAAAAAGCGAAATAAACGAAACACGCGATAGACTCTCAATGCAGAAAAAACATTGGGTATGTTTCATCACCGTCAAAGGTGAACCATACGACGAAGGAAGCAGAGACCTCTTTCAGGCTGATAAACTTCCTAAATTCAGAAATTTAAGTTTAGCCAGAGCAACCGCGAGATCAGTAGGTAACAGACAATGTATAGGCATACCTATAAAAGAAACAAAAAATACACAGTTCGACGAAGAAATATTCAAAGAAGGCTTAAGCTCTTTAATAAATGTCATATACGAACTCAATATTCACGAGATTGCAATAGCCGAAACAATCAAAATAGATTCTTTAACTTGGACAACCATACTAGGACTATTAAAACGACTATTTGCAGATGTACCATGCAACATTCTCATATGTAAAAACTTAGTCCGAATCCCCAAAGAAGACGAAAGAGCGAAGATAATACAAGAATACCACGGCTCTGCCGTAGGTGGCCACAAAGGCATTACAAAAACGTTTAATAGAGTTCGACAAAACTTCTTTTGGGACGGAATGAAAGAACAAATCAAAAATTTCGTAAACTCATGTCTAGGGTGTCAGACCAAAAAGCTAACCAGGGTAAAAACTCGGCAGCCCATGACATTAACTGACACACCAGATACAGCTTTTGAAAAAATAGCAATAGATATCGTGGGTCCATTACCAAATACCCCCTCAGGAAACGAATATATTCTGACCATGCAGGATCAGTTGACTAAATTTTCATTAGGCATCCCACTCAGGGACACAACATCAACTAGTATAGCCGACGCTTTAGTACGAAATTTCTTTTGCAAATATGGGGCACCCAAAAAGATCCTTACTGATCAAGGGGCTAACCTGACAAGTTCTCTTATGAAACATATCGCAAAAAGATTCAAAATTAAACAATGTAAGACTACAGCCTTCCATCCGCAGTCTAACGGATCGTTGGAGCGGTCACACATAGTGATGACTGAATATTTGAAACAAATAATTATGAGTAATGAAGATTGGGACCAATGGTTAGACCAGGCCATGTTCTCATACAACACTAGTGTACATGAGGGAACCAAGTATACCCCATACGAGTTGGTGTACGGGAGACTGGCAAGGCTACCATCGGAGCACGAAGTTATCGAACCCATCAAAGATAAAACCTACGAACAATACTTATTAGAATTATATTATAGAATTCACGAAATTCAACGTTTAGCTAAAGGAAATCTAACTCAAGCAAAAATTAAATCCAAGCATTATTATGATGAGAAAATAAACCCAATAAACTTGTCTATAGGAGACAAAGTATTCCTATTAAAGGAACCTAAAAAGGGAAAACTAGGAGACCAATATACAGGTCCACACGAGACTATTGAAATTCTAGAAAATCAGAACGTAAAAATATCTGTTAACGGTAAGGACAAAGTAGTCCACCGTAACAAACTAAAAATAGCTCGATAAATTTAGATATATAACCTTACATACATTTCATGTACTAACTACTATTATTATATTTTAGATATACCTAATGCAGCTCAGGCGACCTAAATCTGAAATCATAACACTATACGAAAACCTCAATATGGATCGCCGCCGCATAATTATAGATAGAATAACCACTAAAGCTATTGTAAAAACTCAAAGAAAACTATTATTATGGGAAAAAGAGGCAATTGAATGTTTAATTGAAGCCGGATTAAAGGCAGCAAATTATAGGTATCGCTCAGCGATAACTCAAATCGAATTTATATTCGAATTCATGCTACAACATAAATCCAAAGATAACGATATCTTTTTCATGTACAACCCGGAAGAAAATAAAACTTATGTTAACTTCACGGAAGGTAACACCTTCGACTCATTTAAATTCATACATACAAAGGCCTATTTACCCACATTAGACTAAGATTACACATAAGATATATATAATCATCATCCTCAACTAACCATAGGCGTATAGGAAAAATATATTTTTAGATAATAAAGGCATATCGCATTGTCACTAAGGGATTAATTCTGAAATTATAGGGCGCTACAATGAACCTCGAAGAAAGAGTTCACGTCTGGGTTCAACATTACCACGACGCGAAGCACAGGTTTCTTGAAATAAAATCACAACCAGATAGAATAATAGTAGAAGGAAATAGAGTATTTGCACCATGGGAACAAGATGCGATTTACGCCTTGATTAACAAAAATATGTTACCACCTCGGCGGTATGGATATCACCCAACCAGCTTAAAAGGGGAACATGTAATAAAAACTTTAAGAACGGAAGCCGCTATTTGTCCCTCAGACGACATAGTCTTAATTCAAAGCAAAAACACTAGGCAAATCTTCGCTAAAATAACTTTAGATGCCGATCACAAATTCTACAAGTTCTGCAATCCAAATAAAATTGTCCGAATCTTTATAAATCTCAATAATCATTAAAACATAAAAATGTTAAAACATAAATATAAGTTACTAACGATAGATAATAAATAAAAATATGTATATCAACCCAAGGATAAGAAACAACAAATAAAATTGTTACAGATGACGTCAATCTTGAATATCATCTTACTTATCGTTCCATTCGCACGAGCCCTCATCGGATATGATTGCGGGTTAGGCAATTTAAATATTACCACACTCAGTTTAATAGACGCTATAGACTGTGACCTGGCGGACACGGAACCTAAGGTAGAACAAATATACGGACAACTGCTACAATTATCAGACTTTAAAAAAACTAAGGTCATCCAGTGCAGAGTAGAAGTCGATAGGACAGCTAATCACTGTGGTATGCACTCGCACACATCGGTATTAGACAAGGGACACGTGATTTACTTAAAACAAATGAGCCAGGAAGCCTGTAGCAAACTACATTCAGAAGGGTCTCTAGCTATAGGAAATAAGTATTTTACCAATATAAATGCCAACCAAACCACAAGGATCAGTTCAACCTTAGCCGGGAAGATCGGACCAACTGGAGCCTGCGAAGGAGAGTTCTTCGACGATGGGTACGGACAATACTCCAATGCCATAGTAACAGCAGCGATTACAGTTACCTTACAAGTACAAGAGGCTACTGTTCGACTAAATTCCAAAAACCTTATCCTAAAAAATGGGATTTCTGAAATGCTAGACAAAAGGTGGTGCTTCGACGAGGAAGGAGGTTACTCGTTCTGGGAGGATGTACCTATCAACGACTGCAAATTTACGGCATATGATATCCTGTACGAAGGATTCATTACGAAAATGACGGAAGTCGACCAAAAAGGACCACAAAACCCACCTGAGATCTACTCCATAACAACTGATGAAATAACCATCGCCCTGATTAAAACCACAGAAAAAAGGATTTGCGGATACACCCTGTACCAAACAGAGCACCCCAAACTCCTAATATTCGAAACAACGAGAGGTAATACTTTCAAGGAAAAATCAAATCTTGTTGTAGAAAACACAGACATCTTTACCTACGTAAACTCAAAGTTCGTTTATGTGGAAAAACATATTCGGAACCAAATTAAATCCCTATATCGGGACGTGATCACACAAAAATGCGAACTCGAAAAACAAGTCATTAACAACGCACTGACCATAGCAACCCTATCTCCAGATGAATTTGCCTACAACTTAATGCACGGCCCAGGCTACATGGCCACAATAGCAGGAGAAGTAGTACATATCGTAAAATGTACTCCCATCGAATGTCACCTACGTAAGACCGACGCCTGCTTTTCGGAACTACCGGTAACAGCAAGAAATACCTCATTATTCATGACTCCAAAATCAAAGATCTTAGTTCAAACTGCCACTAGGAAGGAGTGCAATCCAATATTAGCAACTATGTATAAAGTGGATAATCTATGGTATAAGTTTGTTCCTAGCCCTATGGAAGCGGTACCACCTCAAGCAATCCAGCCTAAAACAAAAATGACGTGGAAATACATCAACCCAAGTCCATTGGGGACAAGCGGAATATACAGTCAAGCAGATCTCCAAAAACTTAAGGACCACCTATTGTTTCCCGCTGAACGGCCCGCAGTATTGAATAATTTAGCAAGAGGAGCTACAGGACACGCTACAAACCATGACGGCATTTCATTTTACAACATGTTAGACGAAGATTCACTCAATAAGATTGCAGAATCTACAGGGAAAAGGCTTTGGAATGGATTCATACTATTTGGTTCAGCCACGGCAGGAGTGATGGGACTACTGATCATACTCAGAATGATAAAATTCGCCGTAGACACGGTAATTCACGGGTACACACTTCACCAAGTGTATGGATGGAGCATTCATGTAGTCGGAGCATTATGGAGCTCAGTAACACACCTCCTAATCTATCTTGCGAAAAACCCAAAAAAAGAAGAAGAAGATATAGAAAAAGGAGAAGAACTTCAAGAAACCACACCAACTGCACCCCAAAAGACACTTACTATAGAAGACCTACAAGAACGTCTTAAACTACGACAAATGTCAAGCACTGCTTGAACATTTAAAACCCAGGGGGGAGATGTGACGAGCCAAGCCAATCTCTCACACACATATACCCACAATTATTTTATCTCTTATTATAAACTATATCGTGCACTTCATATTACTACCTAGGATTAATAATCATGCTATAGACCGTATTCATAACTAAAGTTATGTAGAGATTGGAACAGCGACTCGTCTTTCCAGAGTTATACATATCTATCATACCTGGAAGAGGAGTCGTCAACCAATGAAATATTATACATAAAATATTATAAACAATAAAAGAATCAAGTACAGCCGTAAGGTAATCAAAATTTAAGAATGAATTGAAATTCAGCACTATTTGCATCATATAACAATTATACATTTAAAACAACGGCGACCACCATCGCCAGTATTGTAAGCAGTACTGTCCAGCTCATACTCTGTAAACAGGATGCTCATCTTCTGTAAACAATACTGGCAAGCAGAATAGCCAAAACAATTATATGACAAGATATGGGGCACGCGGCTAAAAGATAACCACGTGCGAGATTACCATTAGGAGCTTCCCTCCATATCCCCACTTTGGAGGATATAAATTGGGTTCCCAAGAACACTGATCACGGCAAAAAGGTATCAACGGCCAGACAAGCCAGTCGCGACAACGTTCTTAAAAACTTATAAACTACAATTAACAAAATTTATAGTTATATCATTATACCAATCCTCAAAAATCTTTTTGAATAAACAATTAAACATATTATATTATAAATTCGGAGTTCTATTTCTCGATCCTACCAAACCGACGTAAGTAAACTATATCCGATTCGGTTCCAAAGATCACCCCCATAGTAGTCTACATTCCCTTTCTAAATACCCCACTACTCCTATTGAACTCCAGCCACACGGGCAACTTAAGCAATAAGCCTTTCCGGCTAGCGCTCATAGGGTGCCACACAGGCTCGATCACTAGCCGCACGGCAATATAAACAACAAGCCTCCCTGGCTAGTGTTTATAACCTGCTTTACGGGCTCGATCAAGTTCCTCATCCCCTATCACCATACAGGCGTGTGCCACTACAGGAACACGCCCTAACCTAATATTTCCCGTACATGTAGATGAACCAGGCGGGTGTTAAGAAACCGAAAAGAAGAAACAGGCGAGCAGGAAAGGCGGTGCGAGAGAGGATAGCGCGAGCTAAGCTAAGAGACGCATTGAGACTCAACACCGGCTCAGCTCACGCTTCCCCTCCCGATACCCCTAGCCTTTTTCGCACGACCCACACCACGTGTGAAAACAATCTTAGTGAGAAAGAGACAACTCAACTTTTAACCGAGTGGTCACCCAGGAGCCCATCACCGGAAATCGTTGATGCTCGGGCATACTCCCCGATAACAGACTATTCACCCAGAAGCCCGTCTCCAGGACCCTGGGATCATATCGGTCACGATCAGACACCGATCTATACCACCACAGAGCATACGATCGATTACAAAAACGGGATCTGTGTAGTAAACACAGTAGAGACGAACAGATCTACTCGATACTACGAGCTCCCGGAGGATCACCCGGCGTTCCATTATCGACAAACTTCACCCACTACGCCTAAATTCGTAGAGATCATCGATCTCGAATAATCGTAAGTGTTTTATAAGGCATTCCACAATCAATATTAACAGATACGAATGAGGCCTCCCTTCCTCTGAACAAAAACAATACAACCTCGTCACTAGCTCATCTGGCTCGTGACAATAGTTTGAACGGGATTAAGTATTATCCCTGTATATTTCGGGTTCACAGTATATAAGGAGAACATTTTTATCCAGTTTTTTGAAATTTGAATAGGCCAATTATTGTTTATCTATTTTACAAAATTTCGAAAGCTCTTATAAAATGAATATACAGGGTGTACGTCCCAGAACTAAATGTCCAAAATGAGAGGTGTCATAGATGAGGTCGAACCGAGTAAATTTTCCCGAAAAACATGGGGTCTGCGAAGTCGCGTTCGCGAGATATCACGAGTTAAAAAATATCGCTTTGCGCCGCGATCGTGGCGCAAAGCGATATTTTTTAACTCGTGATATCTCGCGAACGCGACTTCGCAGACCCCATGTTCTTCGGGAAAATTTACTCGGTTCGACCTCATCTATGACACCTCTCATTTTGGACATTTAGTTCCGGGACGTACACCCTGTATATTCATTTTATAAGAGCTTTTGAAATTTCTTTTAGGATGTGACTTTTTTTTCTTGTCTCTTGTTGTTGGTTTATAGGCGAAAAGGTGCGAGAGCGAACCAATCAAATTCAGTGAGGATAAATGTATGTAAAGCCGGTAATACTCTTATCCTCTTGTTCCGCCATGGGCATCCAATCTAACTAATTACACTCTCGAATCTCATTTGTATTTCAAATTTACAGTTTATACCTACCCCACCACCAGCACCATCCTGTCGCTGATTAACGAAACGAAAAACGGTACATTTTTTTTTAATCCCGATATCCTGATGCAGGTATATAATTATATCATTATACTCTCGTGAGAATTTGCGGCAAAAACCACAAAAAAAAAAAAAAAAAAAAGAAAATAGAAAATACATAATTCCGTGAAATTTTGTTTTTTTTCTAACTTTTTCTGAACTCATTTTTTGACCAGTCTTTTCGTTTTTTTTTTGTTCATATTTTATTCTCTATTTTTAAGGCCGTTAATGAGATCAAAAGACGAGGGAAAAAAAATGTATCTTTCTCATTTTCAAAAGAAAAATAATAATAATAATAAAAACTCCGAGTAGTCTAACTCTCGTAAATTATTTATGAATGAAATCATAAGTCTCGAGGATTTATTCAGGAGTCGTGCTAATTAGCTGTACGATATAGGTACATGTATATATATACGTTATATACATATAGGTATACCTATATGTGTAGCTTTTTATCTGCGTATATGTATAAAAAAAAAAAAGACTGCTCGCTCGGTGTATATAAAAATTTTCAAATAACGTACAGCTTCTAACACACGAGCGGCTATAATTCATACTTCGAAATTTCGTCGTTTTTTCGAAAATAGCGACGAAAATTATGCGAATGAAGAAAGAAAAATAAAAATAGAAAAAAAGAAACCGATTCGCAAAGTCGATTCAAAATATGTGATACGTTTCGTACAGTATTAAAAATTTCAGGCTTTGCAGGTTTGGTTGACCGATTTTTTTTTTTTTTTTTACAAAGCACTTTTTGAAACTTCCATAATAATATATGTATATTTTTGTTTGCTGTTTCTTGCGGCAATATATTTTTGAATTTTTTCTCAATTTAAATTTCTCGCTGCAACGATCATCGTTTTTGAATAGCTATATTTAATTTCTACATACATACATACAAGCAATGAAGAGTTTCGGTTTTATTATACACGAGGAATATTATATAGAGAGCGCGGAACAGTTTTTGGTCTCTGATTACATAAAACAATGGAATAATCGAGGCGTTTATAAGCCACATTTTACGGTGGAAAAAATTTTCTAGTAAAAACATTTAATTAATACCGTTTTATATATGTATAAAATTTTTTTGTTTGTTTTTTTTTTCTGTTCTGTATACTGTATATAAACCGCGAGTATATATCTGGTATGTATAGATATATACTAGGCTATGTTAAGTGAATAATAAAGTTTTTTAATTCTTTTCCTTTTTTTTTCTCTTCTTTTTCTTCTTCTTTTGCCTCCTTTCTATACACTCTTTCCCACCAAAAATACATTATACACGGAGCTTTTCCCTTTATATATGTATAGGTACATTTCTCTTTTGAATATATAAAAAGGCTTAAGCTTCTCTCGCGGGAGACAATTGAAATTAATGTCAAACTCGGTACGAAATCTGCACCGCGTATTATTATACTACCGCACAGGTATATATATATATATATATATAATACATATACCTATACATATATACGTACGTATAACAAACCAAAATTTAAATTCAAGTTGTTTCATTCAGACAAGCCAATTCCCCCGGGCATACGGTATATAATCAGGATCTTAAGCAAAAGATATATATTTTTGTCTCGTTGATATATAAAATACACTTTTTTTTTTCATCTAAATTTTACTGGAAAAAAACAGGGAAAAGAATGGGATAAGTTCGACGCTCCTGTCTCACCGGTTTCCGGGCGTTGGGATTGAAAGCACAATGACTATAACAAGGGAAATTGAGCGGAAGTTGTCGCTCTAACAAACTCACGGGATTTTCGAGGCAAATAGCTGTTAAGGATTAGCCAACTAGATCCTAGAACAAGAAACTTAATCCATAATTCAAGGTGGGTAGTGAATAGAGGAGAGCTTTTTTTTCACCCCTTAATCTTCTTCTTCTTATTTTTTTTGTTTGTTAATAACTTTGTTATTATATTAACGCTGAATCGTATATACATATATCAGATGTTGGATATTTTGGCTTTTCGTGAAACATAAACCTCCTGTACACTGTTATATAATTATTCTACCCAAACTTCCCAAGCTCGTGTTCGAGTGCAATTAGGCATTGGGTTTTGGTTTACGATTCGCCATGTTAGTCCGTCCGAAGCTTGAATCTATGTTCACAGGTTAGTCCATAACTGATATACATACGCGAAATTTGTGTACGAGCATATACTTCGAAATAGAGTTTTTAAGCCCCCCAATTAGACCGGAAACTCTCCGGGGGGGTTTCGTGTGTGGCAGTAAATTTCGCGATTAGGAATTTTAAATTTCAACAAAATAATTGGGAAGAACCGTTATCGATTTTTTATTTTTCTCTCTCTTTTTTTTTTTTTTTTTTGTTCAAAGCTTCGACATTGGCAGGATTTAATCTCAACGATTCTTGACCCGTTTTCTTTATATTTTTTTATCCTCAAGATCGCGGATATACGGCGAGCCAGTTAAAACGAATTAAAATGAGAAACGGGAACGTCGAATTATGCTTCGAAAAATTCTTTTCAGAACACCTACCCCTTACAGCGTACATATACGGATTACCATCGATTTATTAAACGAGATACACTCAAGGGGAGAATATGAAACAGAATTAAGGAGAAATGAGCCGTACTTGTATTCCTTATTCTCGTTAAATTTCACACGACAGGTTAATAAATGACTCGCTCCGCGGCAGGCTCCCTCGAATGACGATAACGCGAGTTTCCGTATTAATTAATATTTCCACCTTTATATATACATAGACGTATATATATATATATATCCGAGTATATAAAAATTCACGGATTGATATACAATTTTCTACGATTTATGTCTACCTGAGGTATCGATTTCTTTGCTTTATTCTTTTTTTTTTTTTTTTAAACCGCGATAGTTTTGCTACGAAAAGCATCGAGGCGAAGGCAAGACTTATCACGTATACCTTATACCAACCTACTTACCTACTTACTTATCTATAGACTCTCGAGAAGTCAGAGTCTGGTAAGATGATACCTGCAGAAGATCGAAGAGACCTGCAGCTCCTGATCCACGCCGGGAATTCAATATCTCTGAAAAAAAAAGAAAAAAAAAAAAAAAAAAGTAGAGGGATTTCGTATCAATAGAAATGCGCATACGTAAGATTGCGGGGGATCGTGCACACCTACTAGATCTTTTTGTCAAGCACACCTTCATACCTACTTCCTATATACCGCCGCTTTAATCCAGACTCCAATCGGAAATCTGCCCATGCACCTATGTATAGTGGCTTATATACATATGTATAAAGGGGATGAAACTTCTATATGTGAAATAATGAAAAACGTACCGAACAGATTAGATTTTCTCAAATGAAAAAAAAAATAAAAATAGAATAAAATATCTATCGAAAAAGGAACCTCGTCCTTATTTTTTCGTGCTTCATTCTGTCGACTAAATATATTCCCATAGTTCGCAAAATTTTAATCAAATTTTAAACACCATGAAACTATTTTTTTTTATCCGTAAATTCGATCTGGAAATTTGTATAAGAAACTTTCTCTACTCTCTTGCCGCGGGCCTACGTTGACTCGTACCACTTGCTCAGGAGTGAGTGACGGTATGTGGTCAGACGCGAGTCTCTGTGCTCTTTATTTCGTACTAAATGCGTTTCTCGGAATGATGATTTTATATCGAGGCTTAGGACTTATTTGAGCGATTAAAAAATGAATCTTTTTGATGATTTTGGAATAATTAAAAATCGTTTTTTATTTTTTTTGGCAACGAGAATTTAGGGAACAGGTATTTTTCGAAGGTTTTTAACAGGTTCTATACAAAATCCCGTTGCTAATGGATAAAGAAATTTTGTAAAAAGTTTCTATAGATATATTAGATCGTCTATATAAAAAGTCGATTTGGTTATAGTCGTCAGAGATGCAGACTTTCGTCCCCACGAGTTTTGAACATGTATACGTATATACACATCCTATACCTATAATACTCGCTGATAAAACAGCGCTTAACGCCTCGGAAAAAGTTTATCTTTTTCGTTTTTCGTTTCCATGTATCTTATGTATGGAATATTTACGAGCTTTCGGGAACGGCTGATGGAAAGTGGAAGGTAGAACTACTGACTCTGGCTGTTGGCACGCCCTTCGTAAAACTTGAAGCGTGATATTTCACGTAGCTGCAGAGTGTGAGGGTTTAACGTATATATACATACATATACAGGGTACATATATATCTTTTAAGAAAACGAAATTTTAAACACAACAACTTTAGCTTATATATATATATGTATGGTATGGTATATATATGTATATGTATATATATTATGTACAGCTATATATTCGTCACGAATGACGCGTTACCTTTTTTTTTTTTTTCTTCCATTTCTTTCATTTTTTATTTATTTTTTTTTTTCCATTTTTGTTTCGTTCAAATTACTTTTTCTTCCGTTTTCTGAAAGCTCCATTATAAAATCCCTTTATATTACACCGTCTTACGCCGCGAACTTCCTTCTTCCATATTTTATTTCTTATTTTTATCATTTTTTTTTTTTTTTTTTTGCATTTACATTTACACTCCTACGCGTTTATTACCAACGACCGGCACGCATATAAAGATAACCAAATGGTACCTGCGTGATGTGACAAATATTATTATATCCCAGATATAGGTTCACCTGTACGTATATACGTATACACCTATATACCCGACTATATACAGCGAATAATATTCATACAAAACGCGGAGTAGAGAAAAAAAAGAAGTTATACATAAAAAAATAAAATAAAATGAAATATAGGCAAATTATTCAACAGAAAAAAAAAATATATATAGATATACAAACTTTGTACATATAGGTACAGATTTTTTGTCGGTATTGCAGACGGGGATGGAAAATCGTGTTCATATTGAAAAAAAAAAAATTCGATCCAATTTTTTCTAATTTCAACATTTTTTTTTTCCATTGAAGCTCTAACGATTTTTTTAATTCATGTAAAGCGAAATCTGGACGAACATTCGCCATGATTCGCTTCATACAATTCGGATAGTAATATCTTTTTTTTTTCTCTCTTGTATTTGTTCAATGAAAAAATCGACGATATTTGAAAATTTTTTTTTTTTTTTTGGTAATACAGTTATAGGATATATAACAGCGAAATATGTGAATCACTTTACGAAAATATATATCTTCATTTTATCGTATATAATATATAATATCATATACATATATATAACTCGACTATAAGTTTAGCGAGTAAATTTAGCTTGAGGTATGAAATTCGGTGTATAAAAAAAAAAAAGGGCGGCGATATCATCTGCCAAAAGCCAAAAGCGAAAAGTTCAAAGTTTAGAGTTTAGAGTTCGGAAAGCCGGGTACTGTAGGTGCAGGAATATCGGTGGAGGGTTATTATATGCTGTATATATAAGGTATATCCCCGCCGATGGTTCACGAAAAGGGATCAGATATACGTCGTAGTAATTTTCCAGGACGTATATATATAAATATACAGCTATGTATATATATATATATATGTACAATGGCTAGGTATTGGTATACGGTATATATGTATATAGGGTTGAGAGATGCGATACTGTTACCGCGCTGCAGAAGAAAAAGAGGCTTTCAATCAGAGGGCGTTGCCCATAGGAGAAGTTACCTCTACGTTCTCATTTTTGTAGCCCGCGACCTTTATAGTGGGTACCTTATACCGACGTCCTATAACCTTATACCATACCTATCTCTCTACCCTCGAGGCTGGACTTCAGATAATATTCTCTTTTACTGCTTTCTGCACTGATAAATATCACCCTTGATCGCCCGGTGCCATACGACGCCATCTTTTAATCCTAACTTCTTTCGACCCATTTTTTATTTTCTTTTTCCTTCTTTTTTTTTTTTTGTTGCTTTGTACTTTTTTGGCGTTCCGTATATATTTTTCCTTTCTCCGCCATCTGCAGCCTCGTATATAACACGTCACACTTTCTTATGTATTGCGTTGTTGGACTGGAAACGCTTCTTTTTGTCTTCTTTTCATTTTTGGGTAAAGAAAAAAACTCAAATTTTTGAGAAATTTAATTCACGAATGTGTGATGAGAATGAAAATGAATAATTCCTCAATTTCAATCTCGATCTTAACACTCGTTTTTTTTTTTTTGGATGATTTACTTATACATTTTTTTGAAAAATAATTCCCAATTCTTTTTTATATTGAGAAGAAAGTGATTGAAATATGAGTATATAAGACGCGGAGGTAAAAGCGAGGGTCTGGAATTCAAGGAACCTCTTCATCTTCTTCTTCTTCTTCTTCTTCTCATTCTTTTTCTTCCTCTTCTTCTTCTTCTTCTTCTTCTTCTTCTTCTTCTATTTCTTCTACTTAAACTCTGTAAGAATTCCCTAGGACGCTATGTGACCGCATGATGGCATTCGAGCGAAAGATAATGGGCATTGGACCGCCCCATTTGGCTCGGCGAAGACAAACCAAAAGCTTAGGGTCACATCCTTGATAAATCTGACCGTGACCCGAGTATATTTTTTTCTTTGCTTGTTCTTTTTTTTTTTTTTTTTTGTGGTCTTTCACTTCCTTTCGTCGCGGCCTGGTAGGCCTATACTTACGTATATATGTATATAATCTACGTATGTACCAATATACTCCTTCTTCTACAATTTAGAGATAAACCCCAACCAAGCTTTACAAAATTGTAATATATATTTTAAAAAGGTCGATTTGAGTACGACTGGGGCTAAAAAAAAAAAAAAAAAAACCATTATCCCAAACTTTTTTCCGTTCAAAAAGCTAAAAAATAGGTTGAAGCAAAAACCCGAACATTTTGGATATATTGGGTCAGAAAATTTTCATTTCTGAAACAGAATTTTTTGAGATTTTTTTCAATCACGGACATCGAACAAAAAACACTTAAAAAATTCACGACGCGTTTAAATTTACTTTGAAAAATCTGAAAAAAATTCTAGTTGCTATTTAGAGTCGGAAGAATGATGCGAAAAATCGCGGATCAGATCTGAGAGGTCGAGGTGGGTCACGGCTTTTAAGCTCTCTCTCTCGTTTTTTTTTTTTTTTTTTTCATCTATTATATATACCATTGCGTTTGTAAAACGCGTCTTATCTCAACATTTATTTGTATAATATATACATACCTATATAATAATTTTTTTTTTTTTTCTTTTTCAAATAAAATAACCGTTACAAAAGTAAATATTTGAACAGTATAAGGATCTTCACTCCCCCGTAAAACGCTGTTATAGTAATTAATTTGCTAAAGTAATTACGCGAACAATTATAAGCAAGCGTTTTCTTTTTTTTCATTTTTTTTCGTTTTTTTTTTCCTCTTTGTTACCATATTTAATTTTTGTGTGCATTATACGTTATATTCGCAGCTATCATAGCTCTGTAGGTACTTAATAATTTTATTCTGATTAAAATGAGTTCAACGTTTTTTTTTTTTTTTTTTGTAAGAATATATATAACTTGGCGCGAGACTCTACCGAGTCTCTTGATATTCTTCCGCTCTCTGAAATGAAGAATACCTGTAATATACCTGTACATAAACCTATATACCTATATATTTTCGAAAAGGAAAAGAAATAATTCGCTATTATAATGATGAAGGAAATAAAAGATTTAGATGGAAAAAGGGAAGAAGAAGAATCGAGACGAAGATGCGCGTCCGGAGAAGAGAATGAGAAACGAGACGACTGTAGAGAGTCTATATATCTTATTGTTGTTAATATCTTCCTATTATTTACCCACTCGGAGATTACGTCTAATAAAACGAACCATCAACGTCTGCCATTAAAGCAATCTCATGCTGTGCAGCCTCCTTTTATATTCTCAATTACTATAAATTCCGCGTTACAAACTTCCAGGATTTCTACGCAGACATATAGTATATACATATATAAGAATTCTTACCGTTTAAACGATTCATTTTAACGCCATTTACTATCAAAACTTTATCGTGCATTATATATACACATAAGCTTTTTTATTTTCTTCTTCTTCTTCTTATTATTATTATTATTATTATTATTCACTTAGCTGTAAAAATAAAAAAGCTATGTATCTGCGTTTCAATTTCATCCAATGATATATGTATATATATACAAATGGTATATATGTGTAGGTATACATATAGAACTCCATAATCATTATGGAATATAGCCTGCAGGACCTCGACGATCGTGGGTGATTTTTTTTTTATATTCTAACCGGTCGAAAGGTCGGCTTTCAAAGACGTTATTAACATCTGGAAGTAACAGGCTAAGGAGAGGAATGGACATGGGGCAGACATTCGTCCTCGGATTTTATAAATGGACGTATATAAAATAGGCATTCAACCAGTGGTCGTTTGCCCGTTATTTTTTTTTCTCCTTTTTTTGTCTATATTCTTTTTATTTTCCTTCTATTTCATAGCCCCATTTTTTTTGTTTCTTATCGAATTTTCCAACCCTGTACGCGTTTCGCCAAAATATTATCGGCTCACGATTCAAAGTTCCGAAGAAAATTTGAACAAAGACTTTTGAAACTATTTCGAATGTTTGAAATTCTGATTGAGAAATTTTTTTTCTGGAAAATGAACGCGGATTCCGGGATCCGAAATTCAAAATTCGGATACTTTGGTCCAAGTTAGAGCTAATTCTGATCTATGTGCTAAAATATATAGAGATCATGATCGTAAAAAAAGAGAAGAGAAATAAAATAAAATGACACAGGTATACTGTTACTTCAGTTTTCGAAAATCGCGTTTAATTTTGAATCGCGAATGAACTCCAAGACGGTTACGTAGGTATTTAGGTATACACGTGACGTTATACCGGAGCTGTTAAGAAATATAAATCAAGAAAGTCTCCCATGCAAATGGACTTTTCCCTTCCCTTGCTTCCTGTTTCTCCCTTCTTTATTTATTCCTTTTATTTATTTCACAATCTCTCTTTCTCTCTCTCTCTCTCATTTCATATTATTTTTCTTGTCTCTGAACAATTTCCTTCTTTCTTTCATGCAGCCGTGGAGAAGAATCTCGGAAATTGCTAGAGTAACGACCCAAACGAAACGCCTCAGTGCTGATAATTCTCTCACGCCGGTATTCTTTCGCTGTTTTATCCATATATACAGACGTATAATATTCCGTATAGATATAATGTACACGTTATACTATACCATGGCAAAAACGAACGAATGATCGTTGCCGGCTATATAGTATATACATATACACACCTGGCGAAACAATTAGTGCCCATTTGGGAAACGATTTCGGAAAATTTTCCCCGGGAAAAAAGATTCCCGGCAGGGTGAAATAATCCCAAATCCGTATATACGTACAGTCAGGCAATAAAGTTCTTGTAGGGTCGAAATTTAGGCTCAGGTGTTTTAGCGTCTACGCTGTTGAGCAGGCCCATCGATGCGTTATTTATTATATACAGGGTGTCCCAGAACTAAATGTCGAAAATGAAAGGTGGCCTAGAGGAGGTCGAACTGAGTAAATTTTCCCGAAGAACATGGGGTCTGCGAAGTCGCGTTCGCGAGATATCACAGGTTAAAAAAAAAAGTATCGCTTTGCGCCGCCGGCGCGCGCCGCGCGGCGCAAAGCGATACTTTTTTTTTTTAACCTGTGATATCTCGCGAACGCGACTTCGCAGACCCCATGTTCTTCGGGAAAATTTACTCAGTTCGACCTCCTCTAGGCCACCTTTCATTTTCGACATTTAGTTCTGGGACACGGTGTATATTTAGGAAGTATTTCTTACTTTACTTTGAGTAGGTAGTCTGCCCGATTCGCGTTCTCAGAGAACGGGGTATGCGGAGCGAGGGGGCTGCTCAACAGCGTAGACACTGAAACGTTTGAGCCTGAATTTCGACCCTCCAAGAACTTTATTGCCCGACTGTACATTTATATACCTATATACTACCCCGGTCGAGTTTAACCGTGATTTCGGACGAGGATTTCCGCACAGCGAGCTATATAAAATACTAAAACCTATATACGGCCTGCGGTTTGCAAGCTCTGCCCTTACTTCATCCCTTTTTTGTTTTATTTTATTTCTAATTGGGTTCGAGTGTTCGATGTGTAATATTCCCGAGTACAATAAAACAGGATCAGCAGGAAATGTGGAGCTTTCTTTTTTCTTTTTTTTTTTTGTATAAATAAATTAACGATTGTCCTATACATACAAAGTGTACGAAATTTTACGTCCATATTTCGAGCTCTACCAGTTGAGTTATACATCTAAAAGCTCTCCCAGCTGTTGCGAATCTTTAGGACGCTCGCTACGCAGGGGGAAACCCGGTTGAAACTATATTTATAAGTCTGTTTGGAGTTATTCAGAGACTTTAGCGAGCTTGGATTATACAACTGAAGGATATAGAATCCTCATTCCTTGCATGGAGGAATTAATTCGACTTGCAGATTTACAGCTGCATTTTCGATCCCGGTATTATGTAGGTACGTATATCGATTTCAGGCTGTCCCGGAGCTAAATCTGCGAAGTCACGTTCGCGGAATATCACAGGTTAAAAAGTATCGCTTTTGAGACTAATCGCACGACGAGTTTACAGGAGTTTTGCGCTAAAAACATGAAAATTGTAATTTTTTTATTTTTTATTCTTCGAATAACTCTGAAACTACTCGATCGATCGACTCCAAAATTTAATCAGATCTAAGTCTTGATATACCCTTTCGATCGCCGCAAGAACCATTCCGATCGGTCGATTCGTTCTAAAGATATCGTACGACAAAAATTTGTTCACACACTCACACACGTACGGACGTCCATCCGAAAATAGTCAGAATAGCTTCCCAGGACCCCGAAACGTCGAGATCTGATGAAAAATCGATTTTCGAAAATCGTACCAAAACCAATAACTTTCATTTTTATTTTTTGAAAATTTATAAAAATTTATAAAAATTTATAAAAATATATATTTTTTTCTAAAACTTGATATCGTTGTGGAGCTGGGGTATAAAACGCGGGGCGTTTTCGGTGCGGTAAGAATAAATAAATCCTGAGGGGCGGCAGGGGGGGATTGGGGGGGAATCCGTTCCCGTAATTAGTAATAAGTCGTCGTTAGTTTGACGGCAATGAGATAATAATTAGATAATCTCGTGGGAGGCGGAGAATTCGCGTTTGCCTTGGGATGGTACCGCTGGTGGGGCTGTAATGACATAGTAATTGTCGACCGCGCCACAGAGCCCAAAAGTGCGGTATAGCTATAGCTCTCGGGTACGCGAGCTGCGAGGGTTTGAAGCTAACAACCAGGAGAGGACAGGGTTATCTGGGCGTTGAGGATGTGGTTACTGGTTATGACCAGGGTTGTGTCACCGGGTGATCCTACTTAGCGCAGAAACCAGAACCCTCCTCCTTATGCTTTGCTAGCTCGTTGATTCGAACAGAGCTTTACATAATATACATATACATATATACGCAAACAAGCCATGCAGAGGCAAAGGCGAGAACCTTTACTGAAACAATATTATCAACAAGCAGACGTTACGCACGTTAACCAAATTATATTTTGAGAGAGTAAATATGTACGTATAGGTATATATATATATATACCCATATATACACAGCTTGCAGGGAATAATTTTTTTCATTTATCTGATGATCGAAGAATTCTTAAATTTTTTTTTTCTGGTAATTTAGTTCGTTAATTAGTCCGATTTAACGCTTTGTTAAACAGTTTTGTAAACATGTTTATCCTTTACGTATATATGTATACGTATATATGTATGTATGTATGTATATGTACGTGTGACTGGTTTGAATTTGTATAGCGGATTGAGTGAGCCCCCGGTCCCGCGAGGTTTTCGCCGAGCTTTCGAATGAGTAAGTTAAGTCAGACGTAAGTCGGAGCGAGACTTTGAATTCGGGTGCAAATAGTCTTCATTAAGGAACGACGGCTCGGCGTTTCGTAGCTTTGACAGTGTCAACAGTAACTTAACCATCTCGAAGAAGAATTCACTCGACAGCGTCTCGCTCAGTTAGTGTCTTATCGTTAGACAGAAGTTTTATCCCTCGGGGGAACGAGACAAGATAAGAAAAAGAAGAAGAAAAAAAAAAAAAAAAAAATAGGACGAAAGTTAGTAAATTAATGAATTAATTGGCCGAGGCGTTTCCCAAGGCTTTTTTCGACACCCCCTTCCGCAGCTGCAGTTCGAAAATCTATTTCATTAGTTCGACGAATTTTTATCGGATATTATTTTTTTTTTTCCAGGAAAATCAAATTTTTTCCAATTTTTTCTTTCCGACGAATAAAATTGTGGGAATTTTCAGTTACGATGTTTAGTTATGGTTGGATATCGTTTTTGGAACGTTGAAAAATAAAAAAAAATAAAAATTACCAAACCGTAAATATTTTTTTTATTTTTACTTCTTTTCGTTTTTTTTTTTTTTTTCCAATGCTCTGTAGTCAAATCCATCTGACTTTTTGACATGGAACTGCCTTTGATCCGGTTTCATCCCAACGGATTTAGAATTGGGTTAGTATTTCCCGATCGGGGTGGGCCTCACCTGCAGCTGGGGACACCCTTAATTCAATTTTTTTTTTGTCCTTTCTTTCTTTTTTTTTTGTTTTCATTTTTTTTTTATTCAGCTAAACGAATTTCGGACCTTATTTTTTTTCTAAACTTTTCCCCAAAGGATTCGAGCTAATTGTTATTATTTTCTCGTTGATATAGATTCGTTCTTTCTATAATATCCAAAAAAATTATAAAAAAAAAAAAAAAAAAAATAGGATTGTTAAAATTGAAGGACTTCATTTTTTTTTTTTATTTTCCTCAGAGAAATAGAGAAAAAAAAATGGAGATTAAACACGATTAAATCATTTTGCGTTATAATATTTCTTTTAAATATTACCAATAAGCTTCTCGATTTCTACCTTCATTCATATATTTAAATATTCTTTCCCTGAATATTTTGTCGGTAGCTTTTGATCCCTCGACAACCGGATATTGGCGGGTCGCGCAAAGTTTTCTCGAGATGTCAAGTTTTCACGAGGGAAAAATAATTGAAAACGAGGAAAAACCAAAAAAATATAAATATCTTCAAACAGCCAAATATAATTGTTCGTTGTCGATATTATTATTATTATCATTATTATTTGTTTTTTTGGTTTTTCGATGTATTGTTTTCGACATGTTATTATACATTTCAAAGTATACAGTATATAATATACTGATCCGTAATTTTGATTAATTGTACGAGCTCGAAATGAAACCCTTTTTCTTTTTTTCTCTTACTCTTCTCTTTTCCCTTTCCCTTTCCATTTTTATTTTACCTTCAAAAAAAGAAGAAAAAAAAAAAAAAACAACCCTTTGTAATTTCATCCGCTGATCGCATAGCTTTTGACGGTTACTAATTGAGGCCACCCGGATAATTCACAGGAATTTAAAACTCACTGTCAGCATATAGGTGGGAGTTATTTGAAAAGCTTTCTTTTTAATTCACTTTCAGTTAGCGAAGCTGATCACGTGAGGTAGTTGATTTGAACATCTATAGGTTATACAGTGTATTATTAAGCTTCGGTTTAATTAAATAACGAAGCTCAATTCAATCTAATAACAGAAAGAAAAAGAATTTTAGGAATTTTATTCAACTACGTAAAATGTGAACTTTGAGTTAAACTATAATTACAGTCTCGTTAATAGTTTTTTCAGTCCCCTGCAGCGATGATTAATCACAGTTTTGAAAATAATTCCATCATATTTATAATCGCGATAATTTACAACTGCAGGGGGATCATATATCGGGTACACCTATCTAATATCACCGTTTGGTTATACTACTTTGTGCAGGAAGTCAGATGTAGTAGATCTATGTAGGTACATTGGAATTGAACCTCGATGATTGATGTCTCCCCATAAATCTGAGGCAAAATTTGAATTTACGCATTAACTGCACAGTACATATAGGATACAGTAAAACAAAAACTAGACAATTTTTCTTCTTCCTTTTTTTTTTCTACTAGGATACGAATAGGTAAATTTAAATTTTTGAATTTCAATTTCCATTCACATAATTAAAGGGAATACTTTTCGTGTATAATAATTATATAGGATATAGGTTTTTATATAGTTTTCGTTTATATATAAGGATTTTTAATACTAGTTTATTACCTAGACTTTAGAAATACGATATAAAGTTTGAAAAAAAAAAAGAACAAGGAATAAACTGAAAAACTGAAAAAAGAAAATATGTGGACCGTATACTTACTTTATTCCAAGTTATTCCTATCGATACTCCATGGCCTGCCTGCCAGTGCTGCAGAGTTGAACGCGTGAAGTTACTCCAGGAAAATATATTTTCCAGACAATTTTCCTTTACCTATGTATGTACAGTATATAATACATATACCTGTATATACTTATACATAGGTATTATACTTCGTTGAATTTATTCCGCAATTTTCACCACTTATTTTATTCGCGTATCTATAGGTATATGTAAGTATTATACGTATATATTATAGGTTCCGCATATAGTATATGCTCATCGACGTAAAACAAAAGAATATTTTTCTATTTATATTAGGTATATATATGTATAGAAAAAAAAAACGAAAAAAAAGTGGGAAAACTCGTACGATTCTACTTGAAAATTTTTCCCCGTTTTCAACACCTCGCTGAAATTTAAATAAAAGGAAAAAACACAGAGGATAATATTTATATATATATAGGTATATGTGTATATCTCATATAATATGGTATCTTATATATCGTGCCGGATCGTATATACACATATATAAATATATAAGGTGATATAATATACTCCGCACGATATACTATATAATACGATATTTCGTTCTGCCTATAATTCAGCTTTTTCCCATACGCAGCTTTTTCTCATATAAATATAATAACGTATATCCGGTTCTATTTTCTTATTTTTTTTCTTTCGTTTCTCCGTTTTTTCTATTTCTTTACAATTTGTTCTTTCTTTCTTCCTATCTCGCACCCACCCACGCATGTTAAATTCTTTGAATTTTATAACCGCAAGCTGCTTTTCTGCAAACGAAATGGAAGATAATTATGAAGAGTTCGAATTCTTACCCATATAAAAATGGTATATACCTATATACTCATTGAAAATATAAATAATTTACTTGTAATGTACAGTAAGAAGAAACAGCTCATTTCCATTCATCTCTGATATATATAGATAAATACATAAATGGTTTACATATATATATATAATAGTAAATTACTCCATTTGTAGATAAATAAATTGTTTAAATTAATACACCGTTAATTATTATACACGTTTTGAATATCTCAGTGTTAATTGCCGAAAGTTTAACTATAAATTACACCATGCAATGTCTATAAGTAAAATTAATGGTCTCTTTACCCTAAATTCCTTTCGGAATATTATACACCTACATATAGTATATGTACATATATATGTATATACCTAGGTATATATGTAGGGTCTGATGCACAAAGTTTCTCCACAAAAAAATCTACGTGGTCAGTGTAATTATTATAGTTTATGTACGAGTTGATATAATTATAGCTAATTGCAGTGTTTCCGTACGTCTATACATATAAAAGAGTAGAAATTTTCAAAAAGGTGCCACATCGCGAACTTCTATTTCCCATTTAAATAACACGTGAAATGTTCTAGTGGCACACTTCAATTTTTATATCTCGAGTACTAATCTACTCAGAAGGATTCTACATGGCTACTTTTGTTCGAAATTGAACGTTCTAAAAAAAAGGTCTCTTGGTATTTTTCGATAAATCTAACCGTTTCCAAGTTGGTTGTTGGCTATCGATGGTAATTAACCAATAACCAATTTGGAAACGGTTAGATTTATCGAAAAATACCAAGAGACCTTTTTTTTAGAACGTTCAATTTCGAAAAAAACTAGCTATGCAGAATCATTCTGAGTGGATTAGTACTTGAGATATAAAAATTAAAGTGTGCCACTAGAACATTTCCTGTGTTATTTGAATGGGAAATAGAAATTCGCGATGAGGCACCTCTTAATATCAATATTAGGATCTCAAATTTTGACAGGCTTCTTATTTCACCTTCCTGCAAGTATACAACCCGTTTGCAAGTTGAAAAAAAATGTTGCCCCTGAATGCCACATCCTAGTAACGTAATCGTGCGATATTCGGTTTATAAAGGTGATCGTCGTATGTATACAGGTATATATATACCTATACATATATAATTATCGTATAAAATTTTAATTAACTTGATCACGCAGTTATTATATTCACGAGGGTAAAATTAAAATCGTTAATTTCATATGAAATAAATTAAGTGCGTTAAATTGGCAAATTAACGTACATACTAATCACATTTCTACGCAATTAAAGTGCAATTCAATATAACCCAACGCTTAAACGTAACGGTCGTTGCTTGCTACTGCTGCTGCTGCTGCTGTTGGTTATTCAACGAAACGATGTGTATCCTGCTTTAAACAGTTCGCAGTGTACGCGCGGTATACCTACCCTATTCGACGTGTATATAGGTAGTATATACCTATAAAATTATATACAACGACCGCGTCGACGGGGGGGTCGGGAGGGGGGGGAGGTTTCAATTCATTTAACTGCGTGTATACATAAAACCAAAACCAAAAAAAAAAAAAAAAAAAAAAAAAAAGAAGATAATGGAACCGGTAAAATTAAAATTTCTCTCGAATATTACCTCTTTTTTGGAAATAAAAAGAAATAAATAAATAAATAAATTAAAAAAAAAAAAAAAAAACGAATTACTTTGAAACTGAAAATGAAGCACGGAACGAAATGACAGAGAAAAAGAAAAAAAAATCATATATATTTGATAGAAAAATTTTTTGGTTTTTTTTTTTGCTCCATTATTATTGTCATTATTATTATTATTCAAAAATGAAATTGCTAATTTTTTTCTTTTTTTTTCTTTTTTTTTGTCCGGTGAAATCGTTGATGAATGCCAAAAACCTCTCGGGATATATGATGTATGTACCTATATAAATTCTGGTACAAATTATTTGTCCGACGAATATTCACACGCTGTTTTATTTTTTTTAAATTTATCTATTCATTTTGTATATCTATATAGGGGTAGGTACCCCGTAATTAACAAAGCAATTATTCGCGTGCGAACGAGATATATATATAATATGTATACATATTACATATACCTACCTATATGTAGGTATGTACAAATCGGTTTTTCGACTATAATATTAACATACCGATTGACTGACGAAGAGGGATTAGAGATTATCAGTCATTCGATATTCGGACACGACCGCGACCGTATCCGCCGCTATTCGCCCCCCCCCCCCCCCCGATATTCCAATATTCCGCTGTAGTCAATTCGTAATCGATAAGTCGTATCTTCCTCTACTACTGCACCCTTCCCCCGTTCCGAAGTAGTATATATATATATATATATATATATATCTGTCAATCGGTTACACTCCGTTGCGTTACGTTGTATGTAGTAGTAGTTATATATACCTATCGCGTTGGGGGTTGCAGGTTTAGGTAAGCTTGCAGGTTTTGGTGGACCTGCCTCAGGCACGAAGCAACAGCCATTTATCTGTTCAGAGTATAAATTTAGCTTTGGATAGACATTAATAATTAACTATTATCGGATTAGTAGTTAACCAAGTTGATTTGTGTCGGTTACGAATTGTAGGTATATATACCTACCTACCAGCTCCGAATGACCGGTTGACTTACGGTCGGTTAACTTCTGACTTATAGTTTAACGCGCTTAATGCACGCGTACTCCTTCCTGTATATACCGTGAATGCACATACGCGGACTCTCGACGTAAGAATTGATAAGAAAAAAGAAAAAAAATTTTATCCGAAATAATACAGAGCTAGAGAAAAATTAATCAAGAAATTAATGAAATTTATGGATCGATTAATTGATTGGTTAAAAATATCCCCTCCAGCAGACCTTTTTTTTTTTTTTTTAAATCGTATTAAAAAATTCTAAATTTGACGTGTAACGGATTAATTATATATCGTAGCTGCAGAGGTGAACCCTCGAATTTCAGCGATTTAAACACCCCTCGACAGATTATCCTGTTATAACTAATAAATCGAATTATTATCTATAATGGCCTGAGGCAATTCGTGGACATCGACCTGGACAATTTCATCAAAACTATGTACACATCCATTAGAGATGAGATGGAAATATTCTAGAATTACGGTTGATGCAAATGGATTTGAAAAAAAAACGAGAATTTTTGTATAAAAAAAAAAAAATAATAAAAGATCAAAATTTCGTCTCCTACTTTTAATCAAATTTATGTGTAACGAAACATGGAAATTTTGGATTTTTTGAGGGGAAATTTTTTTTTGTATATCGTCGAAAAATTCAGTTTTTTTTTTTTGTACAATCGAACGTTCTTTTGTACAAATTTCAGACTCAAGAGGCGAAAATGTGTAACAAAAATGTAACAAAAGTGTGAAATTTCTTATGTCAAAATCACTTAAAAAATAAATCGTTTAAGTATATAGAAATTTATCGTTTCTTTTTGGGATTTTCGGTTCTCATATTCTTCGCGATCGTTATATACGACGTAACACGATCAAAACTATATCGCAGAGCAACTCATTAAAGGCGAAGGGTAAAATGTCCTTGTTTGTACTGCCGTTGCAGTGTCTCCTCGGTGCTTAAATACGTATATATACCGTATACGTACGTATATACGTATGTATGTACATTAGGGTAAAGTTTGGGGTCCGGTATACGGGAATTACCTGCCGTGTTAATCCCGTGTACCGTAAATCTTATCTAATTCCTTTATGGTATAAGGTTCGGGACTATCAGACCTTGCTCTCTTGCCCTATGTCCATAATGTACCTACTACACCATGAAACATAATTTTCGATCTGCAACCAGACCGCGCGCCTGCACGGGAATTAGAACCTTGATGATAAACAAAATTATTATCAAAATTGGAAAAATTTTGCTTCATCCGTTTTACCTATTCCATTCAAAAGAAAAAATAATGAAATTGAATAAATAAGGAAATTCTGTTATAATGATATCTCTCGGACAAAAAGCCGCGATAACACCTTCGCCCTTATCTCATACTGACATGCCACGAATTTCTCATCCCTAAGAGCACCAGGATCGATATTTGAACCTGGCTAAGTGACCGCAGCTGCTTCGTGGACAGTTTTTAGCTGTTTTTTTTTTTTTTGATTAGGTTTCCAATTTATAAATTTTCTTTTTTTCCATTTTCTCTTATCAATTTTCATCTGTTGAGTAGCTATATATTTTTAAATATGTATAAAATGTCTTCAGAACGCGGTATATATGGTCCATTGCTTTTAATCTAACGAATATACTTATTTATATACTTTAATGGTATATATACTCGTATGTATAAGCTGGTATAGTGTATATAGCTTATATACTACTTGACAGTTGTATAGAAGTTAGGTTTATTTAAGTCGTCACAATGAATAAGTTAATTGGCTGCAATTCTTCCCAACGAACGAATAAACGAATAAGAAACTATAACGGCACCACTCAGAACTCAGAAGTATACTCGAATAACTCAGAACTTAGACAGCTTAGTTTAAATATTTGAATAAATTGCACAATTATTTTCTTTTATACGTCTATAACTACTATATATTATACGACTGTTAATGAGGGAGAGGATCGTTTCTACATACAAACAAGTTCTACAGAAACGTTTATAAAGATAATTTTCTATACATAGAATAATCTTTTCTAGGTAACACGGTTCTACAGATTGCAGTATTTAAATTTGTTTCTACACCACACCGTGTAAAATTACCCACAGGTACATACGTCGGTTCTACAGAAAAATTATTCTACATATTACAGTTCTGCAGGAAAATTATTCTACATATTACAGTTCTACAGAAAAATTATTCTACATATTACAGTTCTAGGGAAAAATTATTCTACATATTACAGTTCTACAGAAAAATTATTCTACATGTTACAGTTCTACAGGAAAATTATTGAAACTTTTATTGGTCTACAGAATGACAGTTCTACAGAATACGTTTCTACAAAATGATTTCCTGATACAGAAACGTATACAGAAACGTATTCTGTATAGAACTGTCATTCCGTAGAACTGTGAAAGTTTTAATAATTTTCCTGTAGAACTGTGATATGTAGAATAATTTTCTTCTGTAGAAACATTCTCAGAGGCATTATGTAGAAATCTCGCTAGCAACTTTCTGTAGAAACGTGTCAAAAATTATTCTGTAGAATTGTAACGTGTAGAATAATTTTTCCGTAGAAACGTTTCCGTAGAATTGTCGTCTCTGTAGAATTTGTTTCTGTAGAATGATCGCTTCGCATTTATTTATACATACATACCATGTATATACTTATATTTATATACAAAGTATATAAAGATAGTTTCTTCTGTTTCATTTTTCTCACCATTTATATTATTTTTATGTACAATTTTGAAGTCGAATTACCGATTTTATATAACTTTTCTTCTTCTTCATT
This sequence comes from Macrophya alboannulata, assembly GCA_949628255.1. Lineage (NCBI taxonomy): Eukaryota > Metazoa > Arthropoda > Insecta > Hymenoptera > Tenthredinidae > Macrophya > Macrophya alboannulata. The sequence continues at coordinate 1,778,685 of OX451212.1, read as the reverse complement.
TTTTTTTTTTTTTTATTATTTTAACGACATTCAAATTTACCCGAAAACCAAGCCCTGCAGGCCCTCCTCGCTCCACCTATACGTATATATACATACATACCAATATTGGCTGATCGTTATATTCGCCCCATTTATTCTTTTACTTCAAAATTATCCCCCGGGTTTAGAGAACCGTTTACCGAACACCCTACCCTACCCTACCCGACGTAACTAGGGGTCATGTTTAGCTTTTGCAGGTTGGTTCGGCTGATCACCACATTATTTTATTCCAAGTGACTTAGTTTGAAAATTGTCAGGGGCGGAGATCAGTGCGACTCCCACTCTACTTTCCGTTTTCCCTCTTCCTGCAGAAACTGCACCGAACAATTAATTACCAAACAAGTTACTAAATCACGGGATTCTTCGTGTTGACCCTCGTTTCTATCTAGATTAACCAAAAAGCTCATCAGAACGGACGGATTTAAAGTCTTGGACGTATATTATACCGGGTGAAAATATTTCAGAAAAAGAAAAATAAAAAAATAAAATTTATAGAGGCGGTTTTTGAATTTATTTAGACCCATGAATCATACAGCCAAATGTTAATTAATTATTTAATTAATTAATTAATTAATTAGTGAATGTTTGTTTGTTTGATGTTATTCGCACCAGTTGTGTGATCGACTGGACTGAATCTGTGTTCATTGCCGTTGCAGGGATAATAAATTGGAATCCATGATATATATGAACGGAATGAAAGATAAAATCTGCAGCATCGCGATGACGTTCGGTTATTCGGGTACAAAATTCGTCATGGTTTATTCCCGTTGACGTGTACGGGTATCCGTGTATAATATATAGATACGTCAGAAGGAATATGTATGGATATATACGTACCTATATACACGTAACGTATATACCTACATCTGAGAAGTTTGCTAACGCGGACCAAATACCGTATATTTCATATTTCGCTACTAAAACTTAGATCTTATGCCCGGGTTTGACAACGCGGGTATATATATACTGTATATATGTATATATGTATACAAGTATATGAATATTTGATCGAGGAGCTTTGTGCCTGTGAAATGTCACCTCAAATCCATTAGTGATGATAGATCGATCTGTGACTTCGATATTATACATGGCAATATATATTTACATACATATACCTATACCAATATACGTATGGGGCATTCCATACGAATTCCGGAAGCTGGGTGTGACCCTCGACCGCTCAGATCTGCTCCGCGATTTTTTGTATCATTCTTCTGACTCTAAATAGCAAGTAGAATTTTTTTTCAAATTTTTTAAAATAAATTTGAACGCGTTATGAATTTTTTAAGTTTTCCCTTTTTCAACACCTCGATCACCGTGATCGAAAAATTCTGAAAAAATTCTACAAAATTCTGTGTCAGAAATGAAAATTTTCGGATCCAATATTCAAGATCTCTGGGTTTTTGCTTCAACCTGTTTTTGAGCTTCCCCATACGTATATGTTTCGGTATATTTTAATCAATAAATTGATAATTTTTGACGGTAAAAAAACGAAAAAAAATGAGCTACTTCCAAAGTATAACGAAGTAACAATAATCGTAAAATTTATTTCCTTCGTTTTTGGACAACGAATTTCCTTCCTTTCGACTCCATTATTTTATTTTTATTTTTTTCCTGGCTTTTCGTCTTTCTTTTTTTTTTGGTTCCGAGGGAGAGAGTGGCTTTGCAGAAGAGCTTTTAGAGACAGTAAGTACGTAAGTATACGCGACTGAGGTACCTTCCAATTTCCGTTACCGAGGTAGGTGCAGGGTACACGTAGATATAGGTGGTAGGTATGTGTGTTACGGTTATATATATATATATATATATATATATATATATATACACATACATACAGCTACTTGCGTATCCTACTCGCGAACAACATCGCGATTTAATATTTAAAACTTTTTTCGTACGTACCTTGTAAATTCTTTAGACAACCTGCGGCTGGATGGTAGGTATATGTATGTACATACATACATACGTAACTAGGTAAGCTGGAAGGTGTATGTACGTACGTATGTACCTGTGTTTCAAAGCTTCATAGATGAAAAGAAAAGGAAAAGGAAAAAAGAAAGGGAAAGGGAAAGGACAGCGAATAAATAAAAAATAAAATAAAGAGAACGAGAGGAATTGACTCATCTCATTTATTTCATTCCAATCAAAAAAGAAAAAGAAGAAGAATTAGAAGAAGAAAAAAAAGAAAAGAAACTCGTGCAAATGCCGTGACAATTTTTTTTTTTCGTTCGTTGATTTCCAAGAGCGAAGTACGTATACGTATACCTGTGCTTTGAAATTCGCTAGTAGTTACACCGGAGCGTAGGTCGGCCGCGTCTGACTTTAACAGAATTTCGCTACTGCAGAGACCAACGCTAAGTGATTAACTGATTACTAAACGTTCCGGAGTGTGCATAGCTAGGGCAGTGCTAACTCTCGGGAAACTTTGGAGCTTTGGGGGTTTGTAAGTAATAAGAAAATCGATCGTTCGATCTGTACGAACCGTGACAATAATTGTCGCGAATAAATATAGTCGAAAAAAAAAAAATAGAAAAATTAAAATAGGAATGAAAAAAGCTTCGAAATAAATTCTGACGACACTTTTTCTCTTTATTTCTTCTCTCTATTTTAATTTTTTTTCTTTTTTTTGTACAAGTTATACGTGCAGAAAAAAACGTGAAAGTTATACGCGAACTACGTAACCCGGGGAGGTATACGGGGGAAGCTAGAAAAAGGGTGGAGCAATTTTTCGAATCGGAAGCAACGACCCATCACCTGAACAAGATAGCCGATTTATTTTTCACGGGCGTTTAATCTTTCAATGAAACCTTGCAGCTCTTCCACGTCGAACGTTTCTCGGTCGAGAGGAACGGGTAATTATTCATGCCACGGTTTTTCATCTGTGTGCGTGTGCCGTGTAAGAGAGAGAGAGAGAGAGTGAGATGGGGGAAAGAGAGCGAAAAGCTTCGTCTGAATTACGAGCGGAAAAACTTTCGTTCTCAGATACTGCCGCGCGCGCGAGAGATTGATATGTAGTTTTATTGGAACTTGAGCTAGATAAATCAACTGAGAAAAATCGAACTCTTCGCAGCAGCTATATATGTATATAGGCGAAAATAAGGGAGTATAAGAATTCCGCAATATTTTATCGTAATGGAAGATATTTTAAAATTCATTGTTCAAGATATATCTTCGAGATATTCGTGATGGGTCCCGGAGTGCCTTTTACTTTTTCTGAAACTTTTTTTTTCCCCTTTTTTTCTTTATTTTCATACTCGTCAAATTTTAACCTCCCAATTTTCGCCCCAAGGCTTTCATTTTAAATTTCGTATACATCTTTATAATAATATCGATTGAATTTCTTCCGGATATTCGATACACCGTATAGAATATCCATAATATACCGGGGGTATATTTCAATGTTATAAAATTATTGTTAAGCTGTACGATCTTGAAAGAAAAAAAAGAAGAAAGAAAGAAAAAAAAAAAAATACTCTCGAGGAGTTTAGCTGTCTCGCGATTTAGCTTCTGCTCCTAGATTCTTATTGTTCTTATATCCCTATATCTAGTGCAGGTATTCAGTCGTCTTTTGTCTTAGCCAATTATAGAACGAGATTTTCATCGCCTTTGTCATTTCCAGAGACAGGTTTTTTCAAAACTTTTCGCTTTTGAAAATAAAGATAAACAAAATCAGAGATAGAGAGACAAGAACTATATATAGTAAAACAAGAAAAGAAATTTAATTAATTTCATGTTGACTGCAGCCCAAACCAAAAAATAGGGAGAAAAAATAAATAAAAATTAAAGAAGAAGGGAAAAAAAACCACACCTCTTCATGCATTATGTATTTAGACACGTTCCCGTTCATGGGAATAAAAACGAAAAAAAACCAACAAATAAAAAAAAGGGCAAAAAGAAACAAAAAAAAAAAAAAAAATCGAAGACTAAATAATGCAGAAGTAGCTTTTCCCCAGAGGTGGACGGCGCAATATCGTATACACATTTTTTTTTCTTTTTTTACTGACCCCTGTTCCAAACGAGTTGCGAATGTGTCGTGTATACGGGAGGTTTCACCTCTTGCACGAACCTAAAAATAAAAAAGAGAAGAAAAAAGAAAAGACGGGGAAAAGGGAAAACGGAAGATGAAGAAACAAGAAACAAAAAATAAATAAATAAAAAAACAGATAACTAAACAGGCACCAAAAAAAAGAAAATTTTTATTCACTGATAAAACAAGGATTTGGTTTTTCTTCTTTTTATTTTTGATTTATTTTTTTTTTAATTGGAAAATCCAGTGCAATTATATGTATATAGCTTCTCGAATAAAATATATATAATTATACAGTCGGGGGTGTGAGTTAATAAGGGTGTGAAGAACTTTTTCTAAAACACGTTTTTACCTCTTTTTATATTCATCGTCAGTGTTTCGTTTCAATCATATCGATTAAATATTGCCCAAAAGTATAGTTATAAATAATAAATTCCTGAAAGGTAGCTGTGTATAAGTTGGACCCTTTTAACTTCGGTGCATAATTTATTTACCCGCTATTATTTCGACGCCATTTTCATTCCTCTGTAGCCGGATTTCTGTTTATTTCGGGCTCGTTTTTTCTTTATTTTATTTCATTTTTCTTTTTTTCTTTCTTCTCTCTCTCTTTCTTTCTTTCCTTTTTTTTTTTTTTTTCTCGCACCCTGCAGCCTCCGCCTAACGCGAATTACCTTCCACACACGTCCGTTCACCTCTCGTATACCTATTTATATTACACCTTATATATAGGTATATATATACCTTGGCGAGAAGGCCTTTTTAATCCCCCTGAGTGAAGAGAAAAAGAATTCGGCCATTTCCGTTGGCCGGCTATACCCACCTTCCAAATTCCGTCTTGCTAATACGGCGCCTATACTTCGGAAGAGAAGAAGCTCAGGTCGTTTAACGAAATCCTCTAATCAGCTGGTCGAGGAATAAAGCTTTATATAAATTGTAATCGCAGGGAGTATAATACGAACTCCGAAACACCGCTCGCGCTTTTTTTTACTATGGAGTAGTTCCATGCAGTTTGGTTCATATTCGATCGTGTTTTACTCGGCTATTATCTGTATCGTTTGAATTATCTAATGGCAAACTGAAAGCCCGGAAGAAACAGAGAAGAAAAAAGACAAGAAAATATATAGAGAGAATAGAAAATATAGGAGAAAAAACGAAAAAAGAGAAAAAAACGTTCAACGATCTTTTGAATTCGACGGCGATATCCGAGGCCGAATATCAAGTGACCTTATCGGCGAACCCGAAATTTAAAAGATCGTTTCACACTGTTCCATTTCGAGACCCTAGCTCGTCGTTGCATTTACCTTACTTTATATTCCACGTGTTTATATCTGTATTTGCGAAATTATATTTTCAAGTTACATAGTTTTCACGGACTGAAATTTTGTACTTTCTATTTTTTTTTTTTATGACTATTTATTCGTTTCCGTTTCGGTCAAAATTCGATTTTTTTTTTTGCCCAAATTCTATCCAAAAAACGTACCGTCGTTTAATTAATTTTGACAAAATCTTGCCATTCGAGTTCGAATTTTTTTCCATTTTTTTTTTCTTATCAAGGCAAAATAATTCAGAGAGAGAGAAAAAAATTCAAAAAAAAAAAAAAATTTCGGGGACGTAGCGAAAGAAATGGAAGTTTGGTTAAGGTGGGAGGTGGGCGGAGGATGGAAAAGCTTTGAAGTTAATACGATCGTTAAATTTTCTCGTTACCCCGGGGGGCATTAGATAAATAGCTCGTAATTGTGTGGGTTCAATTTACCTTCTCGTAACAATTGAAGTTTCCCAGGGCTTAGCATATTTAGCAGTAATTGCGTAATCAATTGCCTCGCCGGATTGCCCCCCACTTTAAATACGGCCCTCTCGCAATCCTCATACCCGTAATACTCTACTTGGAAAATTATTTCTACACTTCGGCCGATGTTATGCGGACTCTGATTTAGAGTCAGCTAACAACACGCCTCGACGTTAACGAATATTTTTTTACAAAATTCAATTTTCCTAAAATAATATTCAAGGTTGAATAACTGTTTTGGGGTTGAAACCGCAATACGTTAAGATCCGTTGCGGAGGTGGTAGCAGACGTACGTGCCAGCCCCTTAAATGGCTAAACGATGGGGGCGATCCCTGGCAGGGATTGGGATTTGTGTCAAAAAAAGAAAAGAAAAAAAAAAAAAATCGAAGCTTAGGAGTGTATAAATTCACAGACGAATAAATTCGGCGACGTTCTTTTTTTTTTTTTATCTTTTTTGTGCGATGATGCGAAGAATCGGTAACTTTATTATTACTCTTAACACCCTGCGAAACCGAAAAGAAGAGAAGTAAAAAAAAAAAAAATCAACGGAGGTATTTTTTTTGATCGCCATCCGCTAACGATTCCCTTTTACATTATCGACGGATCAACCCGATGGCCCAAGACGCAGCCCTCCCCCCGAACCCTGTACGATAAGGCAGTCGAGAAGGCCGAGGATAAAGATATTACCGGTTATTACTGACTGAAAGAAGAAGAAGAAGAAGAAGAAGTAGAAGAAGAAGAAGAAGTAGAAGGAGTAAGGAGGTGAGAGGGATAAGCCCGTAATCTGGCAGGCAGCGGCTGTCTACCAGATTACGACTCTCGCCCCTTACTCCCATCAACCCCGTAAGTCACTCTCTCGCCCTTGACTGTCTCGATCCTTATGCTTGAACCGTCATGTACAGAATCCCTTATATAGGCGGCGGACTAAATGGGACTCGCGGTAACAAAGCTGCAGTGCAACCGCGAATATGACGCCCCAACTATATTATCTATTGTCTGCACTTCGAAAAAATATTTACATATCAACGATCCGTCGACGTGAAAATATATGCCAAGTAATTCCCGGATTAGAAGAAGAAAGACGTTAATTTTTTTTTTCTTTTTTTCGAGATTATCTCACGGGGTGCAATATCGTCATCTTCGCGAGACGAATCAAAGTTGACTGACGTTTAGAGCCTCTTTTTCGTATATTTATTAGAGTGTGTCATTTTGGGCCAACCTTTTTTTTCCAACTTACAAACAGGTTGCATATACTTGCAGAAAGATAAAATAAGAAGCTTGTTAAAATTTGAGATCTTAATATTAATATTAAAAGGTGCCGCATTGCGTATTTTTATTTCCCATTTAAATAACAAGGGAAATGTTCTAGTGGCACACTTCGATTTTTATATCTCAACTACTAATCTACTCAGAATGATTCTGCATAGCTAATTTTGTTCGAAATTGAACGCTCTACAAAAAAGGTCTTATGGTATTTTTCGATAAATCTAACTGTTTCCAAGTTGGTTATTGGCTATCAATGGTAATTAACCAATAATCAACTTGGAAACGGTTAGATTTATCGAAAAATACCAAGATACCTTTTTTGTAGAGCGTTCAATTTCGAACAAAAGTAGCTATGCAGAATCATTCTGAGTAGATTATTACTCGAGATATAAAAATTGAAGTGTGCCATTAGAACATTTCCCGTGTTATTTAAATGGGAAATAGAAATTCGCGATGAGGCACCTCTTAACATTAATATTAAGATCTCAAATTTTAGCAGCGGCTTCTTATTTTACCTTCCTGCAAGTATACAACCTGTTTATAAGTTGGAAAAAAAAAGTTGCCCGAAAACGACACACCCTATTATTTATATTGATTTTTTGAATACCATATCTCGTGGACCTGTGTTACACGGTGAGTATTTATCGAGCGATATCAAGCCAAGAATGTCGAGCTTCCAGGAACCGAACCATTAGCTGAATTGGTTTTGGGGGATTCGATAGTACGAGTCGTAGAGATTCTGGGTACAGATCCGTTCTAAACTTCTTCCAAAGAGTTGTATAAGGGCAAGAAACACGGAACGTGAACACTTCCGGATGTTCAACTAGGGGATAAAGTATTTCGGGGATAAAGTTCGCCTCTTTTCCATGCTTTTATTGATAAATAAAAATCTTAAAAGGACCAGTCGATCGACTCGAACCGGATTTTCCATCTATCTTCTTATTTCTTTGTTGTGGGGGTTGTATTTTCTCTATTGGAATAATACACTCGAAGGCGAACTGGACATCCCGGGTGCTCGAGGAATCGAGAGTAGAGTCTAGGGTCAATTAGAGGATCCCTTAATTTTCTAGGACTAATATTTGCTCAAGGATTATTGTCCTCTTTGGGTCAATGAGGCTAACCCTACTTTGAGATAACTGCGCTGCAGCAATAAACGTTATAGAGAGGTATAGGGCGAAGTAGTAACTTTATGCGTAACTCAGAAGCTAACATCCTCGAACCTTGTGTAAACCGACAAAGAAGGATATAATACACAGTATCGTGACCACGTTCGTCATTTAACAATTTTACGACACAATTATGACCGACGAAAATTTCCATTAATTAATACCGATCACTGAAACACGATAATCATTTCCTGCGTCTGCGTAGGAAAAATTTCTTGCCCTGAAAAAATTTCGGGTGCTTTTTTTTTTTTTTTGTAGAGAATTTTAAGGAGTCAACCGAATGAGGAACTTTTTCATTAAAAGTTAAGACTTTGTCTTCTTCTTCTTCAAAAAAAGAAAAAACGAGAGAGAGAGAGAAAAAAAAATATCGGTGGATATTCAACTAGATGGTTATTATTATTTTTTTTTGTTTCGTCTGAAAGCTGCTTTGTTTGGTAAAAGCGATTTTGAGCTTACGTACTCCCATTCTCTCTCTCTCTCTATCTTTCTCCTTCTCTCCTTCCCTCCTTCTCTCGCTGTACGTTGTAGTACTTAGCTTTCTCTGCTAAAATCCCCACCAAAGTTCGTAAACCGCTACAAGGACATTTTCCACTCTGGACAGTAAATTAGTGTCGCTAGTGTTGTCTGGCGTAGTCCAGCACTTCCGGTTTCAAACGGAAGTGGCGTGAGACGCTCCAGTTAATACTATACGGGCCTGGCCGCTTCCCCAACGCTAACTTACTCGACTGTTTAATCTGACTCTCAGGTCCCACTCACACAATCCAGATGCCTTTCTCGTTCGAACGGAAACAGTACCAAATTGCTTTAGAGATCTTTGCATTGTAAACTATATACATACACGTATATACGTGTATATATCTGTGTCCCATTACTCGGTACCTAAATTATTCACCAACTTGAATATACCATTTCCACGATGGATTGTGCCCATTTTATTGAATGAGGATTTCTAAAAAATGATCGATAGGTATATTTATACAGGGTGTACGTCCCGGAACTAAATGTCCAAAATGAAAGGTGTCATAGATGAGGTCGAACCGAGTAAATTTTCCCGAAGAACATGGGGTCTGCGAAGTCGCGTTCGCGAGATATCACGAGTTAAAAAATATCGCTTTGCGCCGCGATCGTGGCGCAAAGCGATATTTTTTAACTCGTGATATCTCGCGAACGCGACTTCGCAGACCCCATGTTCTTCGGGAAAATTTACTCGGTTCGACCTCATCTATGACACCTTTCATTTTGGACATTTAGTTCCGGGACGTACACCCTGTATAAATATACTCATCGATCGTATGAAACATTTGTATCGATAATACGATTATTGCTCGAAGTCTGAGGGACGGGGTAAATCGATTGGCCAAATAGGCTATAACTCTTTTTATAAGACAGTGACACGGTTTTACGAACGTAGCTGGACAAAAGTAGTTACTCGCCATGGAACGTCCGGTATATAGAAAGGAGTAAATTTTTATTGCCTTCGTGTGAATAGATCGCTTGTCAGGATTCGAAACGACTCACTTATACTCAGGAGGTAAAAAATTGGATCAGAGAATATAATTCCTGAACCGGATTTTCATCCGGTTTTTTATTTTTTCTGTTCTTTTTTTTTTTTAACAACCGCAGACTCGTTTCTTCTTCCTTTTCTGAAATGGAATGAAATATTATCAAACCGTTCGAAAAAATAAAAAAAAAGCCGCAATCTTTACCCAACTGGATTAATAACTCATATATTATATAAGTATATAGATATTCCATATCAGAGTCAATATTTTCAGACTTTAGGTATAACGTATGTTATTATAATGCATTATAGCTGTCTTGGTGATTTCCCAACGGTATTAAATTGTAGGTATAAAAATAGTTGCTGATATAAACAAGATGGGAAAATAAGAACAAGGAGCAGAGAAAGAAATTTTTCAAAAAATTGTAAAAATAAAAAACAAAAATTGTTGGGAAACGGTATTTTCGGAATTCTGCTGTTAAAATTTTGGGGCAACATTTTTTTTCAACTTACATACAGGTCGTATACTTGCAGGAAGGTAAAATAAGAAGCCTGTTAAAATTTGAGATCTTAATATTAATATTAAGAGGTGCCTCATCGCGAATTTCTATTTCCCATTTAAATAACACGGGAAATGTTCTAGTGGCGCACTTCAATTTTTATATCTCAACTACTAATCTACTCAGAATGATTCTGCATAACTACTTTTGTTCGAAATTGAACGCTCTACAAAAAAGGTCTCTTGGTATTTTTCGATAAATCTAACCGTTTCCAAGTTGATTACCGGTTAATTACCATTGATAGCCAATAACCAACTTGGAAACAGTTAGATTTATCGAAAAATACCAAGAGACCTTTTTTGTAGAGCGTTCAATTTCGAACAAAAGTAGCTATGCAGAATCATTCTGAGTTGATTAGTACTTGACATATGAAAATTGTAGTGTGCCACTAGAACATTTCACGTATAATTTAAATGGGAAATAGAAATTCGCGATGAGGCACTTCTTAATATGACACACCCTAGTGATACCTACACAGGTATATTATACTGTATATATGTATAGGTATAAGATATAAAATAATAAATGATTTGGCATGAGTGTCACGTGACTCGGCGTCGATTGAGGATAGCCAATAACGTCGATACGTTCACGTTTTAGTGTCGAAATATTCCGGGCGAGAATTCGGTTCGATATGGGGGGTCGTAAACAGTGCTTTCAAACTACAGTAAATCTCTCAAACGGACCATTTGGATATTTTTCCAATCGTCGAGTCTCGGAATGCGGAGTCGTTTGGTTTCCCACCGCGCCCTCCCAACTTTCGGTCCTTGCAGTCCCTTCCTGGAGACAAGAAACCCCAAAAAGCACGAAAAAGCGAACAAAGAAGAAAAGAAGAAAAAATAAGAAAAGAAAAAGAAAAAAATATATTGAAGGATATATTCGAACGCCGCGAGCCACTACAATCGTCTGTAGGTATATATCGGTGTATGGGTCATAGAAAACGGGAAGCCACTTGTAAAACGTTCGTTTACCTGCACCACGACGCGTAAACTCGCGGTCGTTGCTCAGAAAAGAAGAATAAGAATAAGAATAAGAAAAAAAAAAAAAAAATAAAATAAAAACGTGGAAAGAGAAAGAGGCAAAAAACCGAAAATAATCTCACCTCTGTATAAGGACTTTTTCGTTTTTCCCCCCTCGTTTTCCCGACTACCCGAGACACTTATTCACACGAAATCGATAGATAGTAGGCCTCGAAAATTGGACCGTGAAATCGAAAAAAAAAAGCTCAAAGCTTCAATGCCTAGGGATTTATATGACGTGGGTCTAAAGAAATGTAATAAATTTGGAAAATACGATGACTATAAACCTGCAGCTACGATGTATAAATATGCATAAGGCGAGGTTGCGCTGTTCGATTTAAATGGACCGAAATCAGCCTTAAATAATGAGCAAAAAAAAAAAAATTTGACAAAAATATGAGAATTTTGAATATTTTACCCCCAAAAGTTTACCCCGTTTGAAACCGAAATCTGCAAATGTGTGTATCGCAAATTTTATGGAACAAGTATACAAGAGCTAGCCTGTGAGAAATTTCATCCGCTTCGAGATCCCGAAGGGGTTTTCGAAACCCCTTAATACTTGTTGTATCTCCAACCATATTGCGACGAGTGGTTCGAGGACTGGGAAGGGTTGCTTCTTGACATCCGGTACGAACCGTATATAATAGTAATGTCAGAAATCGTGGACCGATCGACCGTTATCGTTATTGAATTTTTTTTATCCCCCAAAATATGATGGAAAGGGTTTATGAACCTCGTCGTGGCTCTCTTATAGTTTTTCGATCTCAGCTGTGTGAGAATTTAAATGACATATTGCGATTCGATTTCAAACTTTGTATATACAAATCCGCACGAGTCCAGTTGATCGTCAGACTTAGCTGCCTGTCCATGAAGAAATAAAGAATTTTTTTTTCAAAAAAGACGATTCCTGCAGCAGGCTCTTCGTAAGAAAATCTTCGATGCACGGATAAGGAACGTGCGTTTTTTCTTTTTTTTTTTCGCAGGAGTGTAAAGTCTCTACATTCGAGAGAAATCGGATATTCTCTAAAATTGACAGCGAAGTGTTCACCTCCTTCTTGAAAATGTTAAGGTTGATGGACGCGGAGTATAGGACTGAGGGTTGAGAGTTGAGGGTTGAGGGTTTCTGCCCTCTGGATGTGGGATTGGTTTTCAGGGGTGGCGGGTAATACGTACGTGTTAAAGTAGCCTCGGCAGTATAGCCGGTCGCTGCGGTAGATAAAGTAGCACAATTGGTTTCCGGAATAGAGTTCCTGAGGAATAAAAAAGGAAAAAAAAAAAAAACTTTACCCTGAGGAATGATTTAGGTTTTAACCACAGTTCCACATAAAACCACCAACCCTGAAGGAATAGAATCGATCTTAAGCACTTCGATCTTCGTATTCGAACGTCTATTTTCTTCTTTTCGGGGGATGAAAAATGGAATTCAAAAAATCTGATTCGAATACTTTTCGAGTACACGTCACAATTTAGTTTTTTTTTCTGCCAAATTTTGAACCGTACGTGTTGGATGAAACGCGTATGCCTAAAAAAAATTTGACGAAGGTTATTGGGCTTTATTTTTTGTTGTTCGTTGTACGAAGCGAGAATCCGCGGAAAAGGTACGTCGGAGAGTATTATTAAGGGACGGGGAGGGAGGCGAGGGGAGGGAGTCAGATTACGTGAAGAAGAAGAAGAAGAAATAAGCGGAAGGAGAAACTAATTCTGCGCGTCAGCTTATTGGACCGTTTGGTCTCTTTTCCGCGACTGATAGAATTCCTCGGACTTTTTTCCCTAGCTGCGAGCATTGTATCTTCCCTTTCTCTGACCTATGGACTTTAACCTCGCAACCCCAATCCCGAAACGGCGCGGTGCGGCGTACGCGGGTGTTCCTTTCTACCGAAAGAGTAATTCTAAGTTTCTGAATTTTACGTCCGCTTGCTGCAGCGTCAGAGACTCTTTTCTTACGACAAAGAATATATACCATCGTACCGTTCGAAGTTGAAGCGTAATTTAAACCTGGACAAGGGGGTGGTTTTTTTTTTTTTTTTTTTTCTGGTAGATATATTTATACACACCCATTGTGTTTTGCAAATAGAAATTTAAATTTATCGCATCCTGAAGTAGAACGAAAAGAATAAAAAAAAAAAAGAAAAAAAAAAAACATCTCCGCAAAGTCTCTTCAGGGTGTAAAAAACAAAGACTTTGGAGCTGTTCATTAAGTTTTGAGACTGACTTAATTAATTCCTTGGGCAGGAACAAAGTGTGCAATTCGTTTTTTCTTTTTTTTCTTTTTCTTCTGTTTTCTGTTTTTTAATTTTTAATCAAGCAGAGTAACACGATGCGAGTTACTTCGAGGCTATTTGCCTAATTTTTTGGAAAATGGGGTGACGTTATTTTTTTTATTTTTTCGTGTTTTAACTCGAGCAACGAAATTTTCTAACTCAAACGAATTCCAAGGTGGATATAATAATTCCGGGCTTTTTAAAGTCACGTAGGGGTTTCTCTGAGACGAGGGGGTGGGTCTTTTTTTATATTTTATTTTAAAACATTTTTCTCGAGCAATAAACCAGCGACGCCTCAGCGCGAAGCGCGAAACGAGCTGCCGAGTTTCAAACAAGAGTAATTATTTAGTTTTCGAGAATCCGCGAGGGGTAAGGATGATGGGACACCCCGAGTATAAGAGAGCCAAGAACTAACGGGGTAGGTACTTGCGGAAGACCCACAGCCTCTGGCATATTTGAACATGTCACGTTTACTACGGGGCATAAAACGCTGTCTAAAAGCCCGAAAATAACACCTCGGCTTAAACTCTGCAGGCTCTTCCTATGTATATGGTATATATATATATATATATATATATATATATATATATATATATATATATATATATATATATATATATATATATATATATATATATATATATATATATATATATATATATATATATATATATATATATATATATATATATATATATATATATATATATATATATATATATATATATATATATATATATATATATATATATATATATAGCTGGCTAAAACTGTGAAAGTTTAAGAGCAAAAGCCACAAAAAAATGGTAAAAAACTGAATACAAACATTTTATGTACATACATAGACGCCACAATTTCTCAGAATAAAAATCGACCTTTTCAAAAATCCCCACGTTTTGGCACTATCCCAGGTAAATATAGGTATAGGTATATAGGTAAAGGTATGTGTGTTACCTACGTAAAGGTGTCAGGTGTTGCTCCTTTCGTACCGACCTATGTGACCGGAATAGCTTTTCCTTTAAAATGAGAGAGGAAAAGAGTTCGTTCGAGAGTCAGTTTTTTTTTTTTTTTTTTCTTCGGGGGTTGAGGGAATTTCTCCACGGGGGTATATAAGGGTTCAAGAAATGGGGTGGCATGCTGGCAGAGTCTTACATACTTTGCCCTTTTAGACCTGCTTACGTACTGTAGTCCACATTGCGGTATGGGTTCTCGAAAATTTACCCTCTCGTTCGAACGGTAGATAATAATATAGAAAATTCGTGGTCGAGGATGTGAAATGAATATTTCAACAAAAACCGGCTCATTTTCACTATACCTATACACTTTTATTCTCTTCGTGAGAAAATTAATAGAAAAATCTTTCACGGGGCTTTAAACACTCGTAAGATTTTTTTTTTTTTTTTTTTCCACCCTGTCAGTTTAGAGAAGTGAGACTGGGTCGACGGACGGGTAAAGCAGGGATTAGATATTAGCCATATTAAAGTTGAAAAGCATTTTTGTTTAAACAGAAATAAATAAAATAAAGGGAACTTGCAGGAATCCGGGATTTAATAAAGCTACTAAAATCGTCGGTTCGTTTCCGCTCCTGCTCCCACTACGTTATATAACCAAGGTAGTCCATTGCTCATAAATTTTACCCGAGGATTTACAGAAAATAGGTGGAAACAGCTAACGGCCCATGAACTACGTTCGGAAAATTAAATTTCCTACGAATGCAACGGCGGGTTTGACTGACTGACTGACTGACTGACACTTCATTCGTTCGAAACTCCGTCATTTCTCGATCGGATATTCCCGACGGGGGGATTGTAAATCTTGTTATAACTCCGCAGAATTGGAGCAGACACGTAAAACGAATTAGAAATCTAAATTCGCTGTCTACATTTTATCAGCCTTATCGAACCGAAACTATGGGTGAAAACTTTTTACCATTCGAAAAAAAAAAAAAATATATGTACGAACTCAAAATGCTGTAATTCGATGAAAAAGAAAAGTCGAAAATAGTCATTTCCAAAAGCATTTTTAAGATTCAAATTTAACCTCTAGATGGTTTTTTTGACATTTTTCTTGTACGGTCATTCATGTCAAATCGGTCTGAACCTGCCTATACGCATGACTTTACTCAACGGTCGATAACTCCGTGAAAAAAAATCGTGTAAAAAAGTCGAAGGTATCATTTCAAAGAAGAGATTCCAGGCTACAAAATGGCTATCTCAAAATTTTTCTACAATTTTTTTAAACCTTCCACAGAGAACTTTGAAAAACATGGTTTTCTCTGCCTTTCGCAACTCTGCGCTCGAACCTAAATCACGAGGTCAGCGTGACCGTAGATAAAAAAATTTCCGAAAACCATCGTAAGGAAAAATTTCAACCTCGAAAATGTTCTTTGAGATGATTTTTTCGACTCTTTTTTTCATCGATTTACGGGCATTTTCTACGCAGAGTTAATTCTCTTGCTCTTTTCGAATTTCACTTTCTTTATGCCGAGAAAATTCCAACCAGCTGAAACATGTTGTTCTGCAGATCGAGATATACTTTGACAGAAGAATAAGTGGGGCCGAAACTCGTCTAGGAATACCTTATACCGTTGAGAGTTAGTGCAGTAGATACTCTCTGCGAGAGACTAGACATCTGTGATTGCACAGTGTAAAATGAAAGCGCAAGAATAGTAGATACCGGATATACTGGGCACGAGGCGGCAGACGTAGGTATGTACAAATAGTACAGTACGAGTGTTTCCAGTCTTGTCTAGATCTGATGCTACTGCAATCTTCTTCAAGGAGATTGCTAGCGAGCAACACCGTTCTCGGAATACAGATATATACCCCCCGTACCTATGAGAGTAGATCTCGATGTGGATACAGAATGGGGGAAAAACTAGAGTATATGAGCTATACGATAGGTATATCTATACCCTTTGAACCATCTCGATTCCGTACATACTATACTTTGTCTATAAAAGATCCGTATATACTTACACGTCGAGAACATTTGCATTTACACTTATATCGTTAGTTTCTCTCACGTGTGATCGCATCGATATATTTTTCTCTTTTGAGTTTGTTTCATCTCAAGTGACACATTCGAGTGAGCTCAAAATTGTGTGAATAAAAAAAAAATTACAGGTAAAAAAAATTGAGAAAAGAATTTTAGGTGGATTTTGCTACTTTGCCAATCAACTGACTTGTATAGCAGTTTCTTTTCGAACGTTTTAAATCAATTTTTGTTCTTCGAATTTATTAAAAAAAAAAAATTATCTAATTCGTACCTTTGCAGGTTTTTTTTCTACTTTTTAAAAAAAATTTTTTTCGATTTTGAAAAATTCTTTTTTTCATTCTGTTTATTCCAGATTTTATATCAAAGAGCAGAATTATCAAGAGACGAAAAAAAAACAGAAAAAAAAAAAAATTAACGAATGAAAATAAACTGAGCTTCTCTGAACTGGGAGGATTATATGCCTTATTAAATTTTAGATGGTCTTTCTCACTCTCACTCTCTCTCTCTCTCTCTCTCTACTCTTTCGTGTATTCGGGCAAAGAATTACGTCTTCATTTACGGATTAAATTAATAATTATCTCATAGCTTGTTTCAGCTTGACTTTAATTAAGTCGTAATTCGATTATGTTGTATAAGTATATATATAGTTGCACCTAATATATATTATAGTAGCTTTGATACAGAATTTATGATAATTAGTCAAGCTGCTAGTTAGCTTTGAAGAGAAGATTTTGACAAATATATATAAACGGTACCGGAAAGAAGAGAAAGAAGAAGAGGAAAAAAAAACAAAAATGGAAGTGTAGTTTCTTTCAACGTATGTATAGTTTTTTCATTTTGTTCTTTTTTTTTTTTTGTTCTGAGAGGTAGTAACAAAAAAAAAGGTTAACAATTTTTTATGTTTTTTTTTTCCATTCACATATGTGTACAACGTATATACACACGCTTTACAACTCTCCAGAGGTAATTTTTTTTTTTACTTTTTTTTTTCAAGTTTACTTCAATCTGCGCACTCACAGTCTCGAAACCATTTACTTTTTTAAAGCACTCTTCTAATTACGTTCACATACGTGCCCAGTGCTCGAGATACGTGTAAAATGTACAGATGAATTTTCTGCTTTACAGAAAATTCGCGTTTTGTTCTGTTCTTTTTTTTATTTATAGAGAAAAAACTCGCGGATTGAATTCTCGGGTAAAATATATCGACCGCAGTTTTCTTTTTTTTTTTTGGTGCCTTAGATTCTCCCGTTTTTTTTTTATTTTTTCGGATGAATCGAGTGAAAAAAATTATGGAATTGTATTCCATAACGAATTTGAAACATTTTTAATATATACCTATATATACATATATATATTTTTTTTTATTTACTTTTTATTAAAATTGTTGATATCTCGGTTGTCAGATGACTTGGAGATTAAACTGTGGCAGATATATATGATAAGAGGCAACTTTTCAAAACTGATTTCATAATCTTCGTGGAAAACTTTGGAGTCTTATTAACATCTCTGAAATTCCATTAATAGCAGTATATTTCTTCCTTATACAGCTGTCTTCATTAAAAGCATCGTTAGTTTATTCCATCGAACCCTTCTTCAGCGTTCGGCTGGAGGTTGATTTAAAATTATCGATCGTATATAATTTCATCTCGTTAAATATTCTCAACGTTGCCCTTTTTTTTTTTCTTCTTCTTTTTGTCCTTTCGTTTTCATTCCCCGTACAAAAATCAGAAATTATTATTCCGAAAATGTTTTCACGTTGAATTTTAATTAACGAATATTTTGTCAACGCGCGGCAAAGAGAATAAATTATACCTATATATAGCTACCCTCAAGAATTCTGGAAATTTTTTTTTTTCTTTTTTTTTTTCACCCCCAAATTTGATTTTCGTTTTGTTTTACTTTTTACTTTATTGTTAATATTCTTATTATTTTTTTGAAAATTTTTACTTGAAAATAATGAGAGAAATATATCCGGAGCCTTGAGGAATTTATGTTTTTTAAACAGCCAAATTATATACATTACAATTGTATGTATATACGTATTTACTTTCAGAGATTTAAGTAATCAAGTTTTCCGGAGAAGTTTCTTCAACTAATTCAAATACGTGGAGGTAGATCGTTTGTATTACTTTACTACTATTATTTTATATAACAAAGTGAAATAAAGTTCTTTTCAATTGATCATCGTTTCATCGTTACACGAGCTCTCGAGAGCTTGGAAACTTGAGTTCCTAGTGTTTTACATAGCATTTCTACCCTCTGCAGGCTATAATATACGAGCTTTAATTTATTGCTGAAACTTTTACACGATTTAAAAACTAATTTTACTACTTAATAACTCCAGTTGCTTGTTCGTTATACCTACGTTTCAACGTCCTAATTCCTCCGAGCTTTTTTTTTTCAGTATTAAAAGACGTCTGTGGAAAGTGAAAGAAACCGATTCGAAAATACTCTCGACAGTTTTTTCAGTAAGTAATGAAAAATTACTGAGTTAAAGTTCCTTTGAAAAAAAAAAAAAGAAGAAACGAATCGTTTTTTCTTTTCCCTCTCTCTCTCTCTCTCTCTCTCTCTCTCTCGAGAATTAGAGAGGCAAATTTATGATTGTGGGAACTCTGTGGTCTGACAAGTGAAACAGCCTGACAATGCTTTCCTGAATTGGCAGTCAACTGAGTTCCTGCTATATCAGGGTTTTCAAAAGTAGGTAGGTGGGATGTATGTATACATATATATGTATACCTGTATATACCCGGTATATTCCCACCCACCTGAACTTTTGGAACAAAAGAAAGTCGGCTGAGAAGAAGAAGAAGAGAGGAGAGAGGAGTAAAAAAACGAGAGAGAAGAGAAGAGAAAAGAAAAAAAAAACCGCCTGGCAAATAATGCCACCCCGAAAGTGCCGGAGGGAGCTCAGTTAATACGCCTGTGGGCTCTCTGGCCTCCCTCTCGCGCTCCGGTACCAAATTGGAATTTATTGGTCAGATACGACCGATTTGTAGGTTCGATCGCGCACCGTTACAAAGCTTTTCCTGGCGCCGTGCCCTCCCCAATGCACGTTTCTAGGTATCTATATACACTCGAACTCGAACCCCTCTCTCTCTCTCCTCTCCCAATACATACCGATGAAAAACACGTGTCTGAACTCCTACACGTGGGCAGCTGTGCTGCTCAAAAACTCTCTAAAAGATACACCGCGGTCTCGCTGTATAGATATAGTTTATTTCATTGGCCAAAGGAAGTCGAATTGAATTCAAATACTGGAAGATAGGACCTCAAGGAATTCCCCCTGAATTTCATACGTTCGAAAAGATGGAAAGAAATTATCAAAACTGGCTAAAAGAAAGAAAACAAAAATCAGAAAAATTCTTCTCTACTTCATAATTTTTTACCCTTTTGAAATTATATGAGGATTTTGTTTTTTTCACATAATCTCAAGGAATAAATAACGTATCGTGCGTATTTACGTACGTTCAGGGGATGAAGAATTTACTTCAGGGGATTCTGTAATATCGGGATTAGAACAGCCGGTATTATACGGTTTAATTTAGAGACGTGAGGTATTTCAGAGGTACATACATATATATCAGAATAAATGATGCTAATCGTTAAATAGTTCCTGAATTCTGTGGCGGTGGTGAAAGCAGCTACGTTCCGATTAGGAGATCACAAGTCGACTATAGCGAATTCATAAATAACAAACGGAGCTTGCGGAAATACTATAACCGGGCTAGTATCGCATAGTTTCAAACGAGAACTCTATATAACTGTATATTAAATCGCATAAAGTTGTACAGATTTAATAGTTTCGGGTCAAAGCAAAGGGGAGGAAATATGCGGTTTTCTGTGACCTGCAGAAGGCTCCAGGGGGGGTTCGGTCTCATCCCGTAGCAGCTTTCCGCCAACGGGTTTTGGCAACAAAGGAGATTACCGTGTTACTTATACGTCTCTAGGTTGGGTTGCCTCGTCTCTTCGTGTCTCCCCACGGTGTTCGTACATATATCGTATATATACCGAGGGGAAAATTTTAAGGCACGTAATCAAGTCGTAGCAAGAACACTGTTTCGTGACGCTTCAAAGCCTCGCTACTCTCTTTGTTGTAGGTAAATCTTAATTAGCATAAACCTAGAAGCAAATTGTACATGGGCTAGAAATAATACGACAGTAGTCTTCACTCACGGACTTTGATATTTACCGTATATCTTCACAGTCGTTCATTTCTCGGGAAAAAACTTTCAACAAAAGTTGTAGCCCTCAAAAATCCCCTCCTTTTTTGTTTCTAAAAATTTTCTGTACGATCTACCGGTTCTCAGAAATATTTGATCGAAGTATTCGTTGTTCGTAATACGCGTCTGCATTTTGGAAGTTTGATATTTATCAGGTATATCTTTACAGTCGATCGTGTTTTCGGAAAAAAGTTCAAACAAAAGTTGTAGCCCTCCGAAATCCCCTCCTTTTTTGTTCCCAAAAATTTTTTGTACGATCTACCGGTTCTCAGAAATATTTGATCGAAGTATTCGTTGTTCGTAATACGCGTCTGCATTTTGGAAGTTCGATATTTATCAGGTATATCTTCACAGTCGATCGTGTTTTCGGAAAAAAGTTCAAACAAAAGTTGTAGCCCTCTAAAATCCCCTCCTTTTTTGTTCCCAAAAATTTTTTGTACGATCTACCGATTCTCGGAAATATTTGAAAGTAGAGATATTTCGTGTAATTTTATTGAGAGTTTGGTAGCTTCTTTGAGTATGAAAAGATGCATAAAATAATGAAAGGCAATATGGTCCTGATTGAAGGAGGGATTCTCTCGCTGTTAGCATTGACAATAATTAGGAATGATATTCCGTCGTTAATTTCCTTTATTTCATACCACTCAAAATCAGTCGGTGAGTTTGGCCGCATTGTTAGGGATTGTTCGCGATGCATATTCCGCTCGAATATCACCAAAGGAAATCGATGAGTTGACGTCAACAGCTTCTCCAGTTCTCAAGAGAGTCTTGTGGCACAGAGGACCTCCTCAACCCTCGACCCAGAGGCTTCATTCTCCCCCGTAACATCCGATATTGAGGTCTACCTCGGCGCCAACATTGTGTTATACATAGTCTCGCAAGAATCCATACCGAAAACTCAACCTTCTCAAAGTCCTTTCGCTTTTTTTTTTTCATTTTTTTATTTTTTATTTCACGTTTTTCAAAAGAGAAAGCGCCAAGGCGTGCTTCTCTTTGCCAAGGTCCAAAGCCCGCTTCGATTCCGACGAAAACGTCAACTTTGAATCTCGTTATAACAAAAGTTTAGGAATTTACAATCTTCCTTATTCTCAGTGAAACTAGGATCAAAGATTCATACCCTCCCAGTATTATTGGAAATTTTGAAGAATATTGCTTGAAACATAATTATCGATAAAGAGATACGAAGAAGAGAGTGAAAACGGGGTTAAAAAGCTTCTTTATACAAAAAAAAGACAAAAATGAAGAAGAGAGAAAAGCTTTCTTAGACTTTTTTTTTTTTGAATAATCCTAACGACGGGTTTATTTTAATATCGTCGTTAAATAGTCGAGGCTTATTGTATGCAGGGGTATAAGAAAAGCAGGAGCAAGCTTTTCGTGGTTTTCGTGCTTAAGAGCTGGGTCAGTATTATTTAAAAAAATTTCCATAATCTTTCGGTTAAAGCAACACCGTGCGCGAGACGAAAAATCAGAAGAAGAAGAACAAGAAGGAGAAGAATAAAAAATGAAAAGAATACACAACAAAGATGACTAAAAAGTCGAGAAAGAGACCGAAGACGTTGCGGACAAAAAAAAAACTACACGATGCATGTGAAAAGCTCTCTAGAACGACGAAATATCTCACAATCGTGTCAAGTGCCATACCCCGCGCGGGTAAACTTGAACGCACGTGACACTTCGTAATCAGGGAAACTCCTTCGTTCCGAGACGAGCGTTGGCTGCAGTCTTGCGCTCTTCAGTCACTACTGCACTCAAGATCTCTCGCCATTGTCTCTGCAGCATCAAGACGGAGCTTAATTAGTCCAAAATTAATGAACGAAAAAAATAAAAAAGAAAGAAACAGAAATAGACAATAGAAAGAAAAAAACAAATCAGAACTCGGAATTATCTCGACGTACATTCATCAGGATTAAAGGCTTTCCATTGATTTGCTTCGATAAATCTGTTAGAATATTTTATTAATTAATAATTAACGACTCTAAGTTGATCAGTCTAACTGCAATATAGTTTTTTTCTATTAGGTATCTTCGATTTTTATATGTTCCTTAAAAAAAAAGAAAGAGGAAAAATCAATTAGCTGCTCGATAACCCCGACGATAATTTATTCAATTTGTTCCATCCGGCTCCTAATTTCTATTACCGAATAAAAGCGACGTCATTGCAATTTAGAATTTACTTTATTTTCATTTGAAATTCGCTGTACCCTCCTATATAGGTATATATACCCTGGCTCGTCCGTGAAGCGAATAATTGAAGAGACCGACGAGCCGTGTGATAATTGATCGAGACAAATTTATATCACGTTCGAGAAATATACTTAAAATAAATTCGATTTTTCTAGTAAATTCATTATTATACCTCCGAAGTTCAGGGCTCTGGAAATAAAAAAATCGTCAATAAAAGACAAGGAAACTGGTCGAAAAAATCCGCAACGTACTACCTGTTTACATTTACATAGTCGCAGAAAGTTGATTTTTAATCGAGGGACTTTATACGGCTCGAAATATCACCGATCACGTGATTATATAAGTATATGTATGTACATATATGTACGTGTGTGACATACATGGTGGAAAATAGTCAGTAAATAGATACGGACGTATATTTACAATCCTCTAGACGGCAGGTGGAAAAGCTCGGCAATTGCACCAAGCAGAGGGAATATCCTGTACAGAGTCAGATTACGAGTATGGGGGATGAAGTAACGCGTTCACCCTAGTCCCTCAGGGATGTAAATACAGCCGCATTCACATCCAGGACTGCGGTCGCTGCATAATATCCTGCGGCCGTAACCTGGGAACGTGTTTACATGGAATGCGAAGTGTACATTTATATACTCGCCGAAAGTGTAAACGCTATCAGAATCCGAACGAATTCATGAATTCAAATTGTATATACCCATTCTGGTGACAAGGCGAAACTAAAAAAAAAGGTGGAAAAAATAAAAAACAAGATAAACTAACTCGAACATCAATTTTTCAAAATTGGTGACAACTTTTTCGGTAGTTTTATACACTGTCAGCTATTTTCTTGTCTGTGTTAAAAATGCGACGTGACATTAAAGTTTTCTTAGATTACGCGATAGCCAACGTTCATATCTAGCTACTGTAAAAATTTCAAATTCATATCTGATATGATTTTGAATTAATCGTGGTTACCGTGTTGGAAAGCTCGTTTTTCAAAAGCTCGACGTTTTAGCTCGTAACTTTTTTACTCGATCGAATTTTCGAGTATAAAAAAAAGGTGAATAAAGCTGAAAGATGCGACTATCAGAAAAGCCAGTCACTTAAAATGAAAAAAAAGTTATTCAACTGTAAAAAAAAGAAAAAGAAAACGTTACAAACGTGTTCGAAATGCTTTTCTTTGAAACCGTGTAACGAATGAGTTGATTTTCTTTTCTTTTTTTTTTGCAAATGACGAAAATTTAATCGCGGCAATAATATCGCGCTTCTAAAAATATATCCCCGCGTCGAAAAGGTATGTACTTTGTATACCCATAATGAAATTGTGATTTGTATGTATACGGAAAACGATGAAGGGAGTGATTCGTGCTGGTGGCTCCAGGGATGTGAAAAGCTCGTCACGTGAGCCAAGCTTATCGATGTAGGTATATATCATAGGGTTACATACCTATATATATGTATATGTATATGGAATACGTGAAAATCGCGGCTCTCCAGAGAATTCTTGTATTCGTTGAGCCGTGAATACGTCGCGGATTGCTACGCTCGATGGAGACGTCGAACACGACCCTCGGGACAAGCTTATCAGAGATCGTTTTTGAGCGTCTCCCGTCACGCGACCATTGAGAAGCTCTTTTTCATCCGGCGTCGAACGGCCCGGATTTAAAACGAGTCCTTCGGCAGAAATCGCGTGCGGAAAAAAAAAGAAAAAAAACGACGGTACAGCGAAATTCTACCAATTGTGTTTGGTCGTGTAGCCGCGCGTTATCCACGCTATATACCTCGTTCTATCTATGTCTCATTTTTATCCATTTATCAGCAGATTTAAACCTCCCCTAGAAAATCATCCCTAACAAAAAAAAAAAAAACCATATAAAATAAACCTCTGAACAAATATTTTACGGTTTTGAAAAACCGGCTTTTCCCCGATAAGCCGAATGAAATTTATCGATCACTTTTACTTTTTCAGTTCCTTTATATGAAACCTCGAATAATTTTTTCTCTAAAAGTCACTCAAACTGTAGCCCAGATTCATATCAATTTTTCGGTATTTTATTTCTTGTTTTTTGCTAGCCTAGATCTCGAGATATCTTCGTTTGAACTTCGAGAGATCAGCGGTCTGACCTGTACCAGTCTCTGACTACTTAAGTTAGCGATGAATCCGTGTGCTACTACTCGTTGCTCGACTTTTTTTTTTTTTTTTGCAGAGCTTGTTAAAAAGCAAAAAGAATTTCGATCTTCGAATCTTCTTCGTTCTTTCGTTATTTCTTATTTATTTATTTTTACCTTCTTAAAACGTATATTTTTCGGGGGGAATTCTCTTAATATAAGACAGTTTTTCCACGAAGTTTTAATATCCCAAGCCCTACGTTATTTACCTGTTTCATTTAATTTACCTGGGCCTTTAATTTTGTCTGTTACGTTTTGACGGAAGGCTTTTACCTTTTTTTTTTTGTTCTTGCGTTTTCTTTTCATTCCCATTCTTTTCTTACGTTGGGACGAAGTTTACAGGGGGAGTAACTATATATTAAATTGTATATAGGTATATATTAAACAATAAAATGACGACAAATATAAATCAATTTAGGAATAAAATTCCTGCAGGCAAGGTGGTAGACGCCCTTGCTACTAACTCCTATACCTACCTTCCTACGCTATCAGAGCAACGATACACGCCGGAAATGAACCCAATAAATTTTCACTTCCGCCACCCCCCGCAGGTCAACCGCAGCAAATACTATTTATGTGCGTGTGATGTAGGGAGGCTTTAATAATATTCAGTACATATACAGTAGAATATATAGATATACCTACACATATACATAAAAGTTTATATACACATACGAAACCGGATTATTCATTGTAAATAATTAAAAAATTTATATACCTAATATATTCGTAGTATAGATATTTTTATATGTACTTCAATTTCCGGTATATTATTTATTATTATTATTATTACATAGTCTTGACGATTGCGAGTCTTGTAATTTTGTTGCTCGAGGAATTTTTGGCACTGATTGTAAAATGAATTTTTTTTTTTTGTCTCGTTTTTAAATATAATTATTCTACTTATCAGACGCTGTAATAAATTTTTTCGAAAAACGGGATGTAATGTGAGAAATAAAAAAATTGAAAAACCTGCACACGTCGCACGTCATTAGTAGTTTCGAATAACTTGCAGCTTGATAAGTGCACCGTTGAAGCTTGTGTATATACGCGTACGCGGATGGTTAGAATTTATGAATTTAAATACTCAAACTCATCCGCGGGTAAATGGAATTAATGAGTTTACTTATAATTGCGTCATATACGCGGTTAGCTCTCAGACAAAAATCAACAAAAATTGTCTAAACGAGAGGAAAGAAAACAAAAAAGAAAAGGAAAAAGAAAATGGAAAAGGAAAAGAGTTCTCCGCGTATAATATCGACCACCAATTATAAACCCCCGGCAAAAGTTCAATATTAAAATTTAAAATAAAAAGCTCTATTATACCTATATAACCGTCTACTTAAATATATATGTACATACGTATATACTTTTTTCAAATTAAAAGATAATATTTGATCCTTATACTGTTTTTCGAATATATATATCGAAGTCGGAATACCAATTTTTCATACCAAAACTGCACAGCTGGTTCTTCCTTATATTTATGGGTATACATATATCCGCAGACTTGCTGCACTGACGTTAAAGAATAAATTGCAAACTTTGTCAAATTTTTTGGCTGAATATATCCGACTGCAGTTGGCTTATTTTTATTTTCTTGATTCGTGGATATACGTCAGCGTATATACAGAGTGTCTAAAATTTTACGTTGCGTTGAAAAAAATTTCAGGCTCCTCTTTTTCTCTCCATAAACCAAAAAAAAGAAGCAGAAACAAATTTTTTGTTATTTTTTTCGCACATTCTCGCAAAAATATTAATCGATTTTTACTATATTTAAATTGAAACACCTTGTACGTGTGGTCGCCCGGTGGTAAGTAGAGTCCCAATTTATCAGCCGAGATGGAGCTTTCTGCACGTTCCTCTACCTCGTTTTGGCACACCTTTACCCCGAGTCGGATATTGAAATGAAATATCGGGAAAACTGAGGCGGTGCACATATTCACTATGGCCAATATTCGGTTCAATAAGTTTGCGAGTTACGGTTTGGCGGAGAGTGGAGGAGAAAAAAAAAATTTATACCTCGAATTGACCTAGCAAAATTTTTATTTATTTAAAAAAACATTTTTTTACTCACTGTAACGTATATACCAGGATTTTTAATCCTATCTTTGTAATTCCTAGCGTCAACATTGCCTAAGGAGAGCAAAAAGCTTTTTTCTTCTCAACATTAAAATACGGGAAGTTAACGAATTGCGTGTCGTTTATAAATATATAAAATATAAAAAGATAAATAGGAGGGAAGAGGTAAAAAGGAAAGAGAAAAAGAGGGAAATGAAGTCTCCAAGTCTGTTGATTTTCAGCTCCAGACTTGGATATTTTCAGCTTATTTTATATCACGTTTAGACTGGACTTTAATTTTAATTAAAAAATATGAAAGTACGATTGGATCGAACGTTTTGTGGTTCATTTATTTATTTATTCATTTATTTTTGTCTTCTGTGAATATATCGGAGGCTGGATAATTTATCGCCGGGTGTGTTTTTGATTCCGGCTTATTAGATTGCCCTGCAGGGTCTTTATACATTCGAAAAATAGCGTAAATTTTGAATGTTGAGAACGAATTTTAGGACAGTCCATGCAGCTAATTAAAGAGAATATTTTCAGAGGAATTTTCTCGTATCTAACGGTTAACGGGTTATACGTAAGGATTATAAGGATACGAAATAGGCAGTCAGCTCTGAACGTTTAGGTACGCCGAGGTGGGTAATTAGGTAATTTAGTAATTTAGTAATCCTACAATTTATTCAAGTTACAACCTCGTTTAGAGAATATTATTAAACGTAGGTAGGAGTAAATTTTCGTCTCCTTTTCTTTTATAACGCCATTAACATTCTCTTCTTTTTCATTTTTCATTTTTCTTTTTTTCTTTGTTTTTTTCTTTCTCACGTTTCTTACAAAATTACAGCTCCAGGATATTGAAACGCCTCTGAAAAGTCTGACACATTCGAAAATAAAAAACCTGGAAGAAAACAAAAAATGAAAAGAAGAAAAAGAAGCGGTACAAAAAAAGAGAAGAAAAAAATATTACCACGTCGCATTCCAGTAATTAATTAGCTCGTTAGGGAAACGCTAGGTCAGGTACTTGCAGCTGTTATTTTTATTTATTTTTTTTTTCGTTTTTTAACACACAACTACTTATTTCAAAAAAAATACTTCTGCCTGCCAGAAGCGGAGGATTTTTTTTTTTTAATTTTCTAGTTTTTGAAACATTTTACATATACATTCAACGTTTTTGACAGTTTAAAGTGTCGATCAGAACTTTTATTCAAAATTGTGTTACAACAAAAGTAATAATTTTTTCATAATCCAATTTTTCATCGGTTTTCAAAACGAACATTGAAATTTTTTTTTTTTTTTTTTTGTTACATATTTTTTTTTTTTTTCTTTCTTTTTTTGGGGAAGACAAATTACAGAATCACGTGCTGGGGACATTTTTTACGCCATCCTTTGTTCGGTATAACCTGCACGATTTTTTTTCTCTCCTTTTTTTTTTTTTTTTTTCGGAGAGCACTTTTTCGGCTCTGTGAATAAAACAGTGATTTTGGTTTACGGGCCAGTGCGAAGGGACACCTGGTTATTTCTCGAGGGCCATACCAGCTCGCCCTATACGAGACACAGGGATGTTGAAAAAAAAAAAAAAAAAAAAAAACGTTTTTACAACCTTTACCACTGCGAAAAAAAAATTGCCAAAAAAAAAATGAAACAAAGATATAACAAATGGAGAAAAATTTATATACCTATATATAAATACATATATATAATTATTTTGGGCGGTAAATATAAATAAGACGACAAGCATTTTCTCCGATAGCTGAAACTTACAATTAGCGATAAAGCAGAGTCGAGGCAATGGCTTAGAGACGGTGTATAAACGGGCGTTAATTAATCTTTTAACTAAAGGGAGAAAGAGCGTCTACCTATATAACGCGAATGAATTGGCCCTTATCAAGAATTAGTAGTAATCTCACGATTCCAATTTGTAGCCGCGGGGTCAGCGAGCGTAGGCAACCGATACGATGTTTTGGCATGGTTGCTGTTAGAAGGCGTAATTGTTAGAAGCAACAATATGCCTTGCTAATTAAATCCGCTTTCTAAAGTTTCAAACTGATTCTTAGAAAACGAACAAAAGAAAAAAAGAGAACTGACTCGTTCGAAACTTCGCATCAGACACTGAAATTGAGATCTTACAAAACCGTTCTCTCACAAAACTTTCCCGATCGCATCCATCAAAGAGCACTAAAGTGTCAATTAATATCAAAGGTGTAACCATCGCATTAAATTCATTAGATATGCTAGTTGGGAATTATAGAGCACTTAGGCTCTGACCACTCGTTGAAAGACCTATTAGACCGTCCGCTTCTGGTAGGCGAATCTCACTTGATTATGGGCCAGTGTATAATTTAGCGTAGGGTTAGATCAAAGCATGGAGACGCTAGATTCGCTGTACATATACCGCGTGTTAACTTGGTAGTGAAATTAACTGAAAATTTCATCACAGTACGCCTTTTGTCAGTGCAGAATAACGCCTTATGGCATTCAATTAAAATCAAGTGCCCGTAATAGAATCCGCTTCCTGAATTTTACGTGGAAGTTAAAGAAATTTTTTTATTTTTTCGCCATAAGTCCTGATCGATATAGTCCAAAACTTTCGAACTCTCGAGAGTTCGGAGTCGCTGTACTAAATAAAATCATCAACTTTGCAGCCAGGGGAAAAGTTCGGACAATTTATATAAATTCGATGATCAATTATAAGACTCGAAGACGTTTGTTTGGATATGATCGTTTGCATAATGAGACATCGTACGTATCGTAGCGTTAGGCTAATATTTGTTTACGACTTACGGAGGGGATCGTACTGTAAGGGCGAAGTTTATTTTGTACAAATATCGCATTTGAATCCTCGAGTACAAATATACTGTAGAACGAAGCGGTAAGGTTCCTCGAGGCTGAATTTAGGTCGATAAGTTTCCTGTGAGCTTGAAAATCCATAACTATCTCGAATCGTGTTCACGTCTAGATCCGAGATGTACTTTTCTAGCTTATTCTTAGATAGTTCAAGATATCTTGGGGTAGTTTGAAAACTCGGGGGGGGGGGGGAATTTATACTTCCGAGAGGAAAGTTCTTTGGAAGATTTGTGAAAACAAGCTCTTAACGAACCCAATCCTCGTTACGATTCTGTTCTCGGATATATCTCTAACCAGATAATTTCTATAATCATCCGATTTATTTTTTTTTCTTTGCAGAAAACGGCGCTGACCGATCGGCGGCTTCAGAAGCTGGAATTTTGGTGAGTTACGGTATCAGCTGATCCCAAAATTTCACTGAGTCTCCAAATTCGTTAATTGAACCGCCGAAAACAAAAATATAATTTTTTTTAAGGGGGTTGGATCCAGCCTCGAATCGAACGGCACAACGTCTTCAAGGGATGCGAAATCCGCGGACAAAAATGGCGAATTAAATTCCGACAAGACAGTCGTAGTCCGAGAGTCTATAATCGGTGAAGAAAATGACAGGGAAGATGAAACTCCGGATGGAGAAGACGAGTACGAGGGCGAAGACGAGGTGGACGAATACGCTGAGGAATTACGAGCGGCAGCCGAGTCTCACGAAGCTATGTCACGACATGATAAACAGGCGAAAAATCAGAGCGACCCTTCGGGTGACCATGGCTCGATAAACCCTGCGGAAAAATTCGAAACGAAACTGCAGGACGCGACGAAAAAGGACTTTGACTCAAGGGAGAAAAGCGTCGAGAGTGGATCCGACGAGAGCGAAAGCTCAAACGAAACTGTACTCGAGGGTGTTGATCCGGAGGACGAAGAGGTGACGAAATTTTCTTTTCTTTTTATTCCACCGCATGTTATACAACGATTAATTTTTTTTTTACTTCTGATCATACTTTCGCCCGATTTTAGGTAACCGAACTGATCAAGTACAAAAGCTCGAACAATTTCAAACTCGGTGACGACAGACGAGACGAAACTGTCAAGAGAAAACGAGTGCCGACTGTTAAGAAGGAGCTCAGTACTCAGACTGAGATTAAAACGACGAATGTTTCCAAGGTCGACAAGAGGTTCAGCACCAAAGAGATGCTCGACGAGCTCAACAAACAGTTCAAATACTCTATGGGATACACCGAGAAGCCTTGCGACGATAAAATGACTTCGACAGCGAACGAAGTCATGGTAAGAGCCATGTTTTCGATGAAAATGAACGAGCCAAAAAAGCTTCGAATTTTTTGGTTTCACGATTATCATATTTGCTGAATTAAAGCTTCATTAATCCTCTGTGACTTCAGACTTCTGATAAAATCGAAGACGTCCTCGAGGAGACGGAAAATGACGATTACTTTGACCGGAGTTCTGGTGTGACTGACAAACTCCAGGCTGACTCGAAACTGGGTGATCTGGATTCTGAGGAACTTGAAGTACCGAGGAAATTGGATAAAAGACAGGAGGCTGTACTTCGCGATTTAGAAACCTATTTGAGGGCTGAATATGCGGCCGAACAGGAGCAGCAACAAAAGCTTCAAGAGCTTGGGGTGAGTCGCACGAAAGTCTAGTTCGATTCTACACAGTTTTAGAAAATTCGTATTCACAATTTTCTAGACGAAAAAGAGGAGATTGTCGGAAAATGACTTTAGATCTGAAAAGCTCGTTTGTTAACATTAATTGACGGCCTTCAACGTTAGCGGCTTAAAATTTCCTCGATGGAGAAAATTCAGTGAAAATTGGTTTAGTTAAGTGACGGAGATTCGGAAAGCGCTGACGGCAGAGCTCGGCTCGATTATAATTCGTAATATCCCGCAAGATGCAAATGTAGCAGGAAAGAAAAAATTCTAGCATCTCGTAAGGAGAAAAAAAATAGAAAATTACATCGAAATTCATTTCGTTTCATCAAATTTAAATCATATTCGTGATTTTATCCTCCATCCCGTTGATAATTTATCCCCATGCTTAGAAAATCTGTCCCCTCGGATTCCTAGGCGAGCTAAAATTCCTGAAAATAGTCCAGGCGAACCAGACGAGAACCAAATGCTTTTGCCCGGAGTCAACCACGCGTAATATTATGAGGAAAACGAGGTTTTTGTGTTCAAAAGATGTTCGGTAAGAGCTGGAAATTCGTACCAGTATGCCGGTTGCCTTCCTGCGACTAAATTTCTATACCCTCTTTAATGTACGATCTCTTGTGTGCTTTAAAGTCGAGGTATCAGAGAGGGAGAGAAATATGTGCGAATTTAGGTACTGCAGGATTCCGATTTTTTCTCTTTCTTTTTTTTTTTTTGGATTCTATTCACTCGATTCTTTTCATCGAAATCTGATTATTCGACGAAATTTATTTACCTGGGCTTTTTATTTTCCGCCATGAATATAACAAGCTGCAGAGCTAGTTTACCCTCCCATACGCACTTGCAGTGTACACATACATACCCACGTATAACTATGTACTATAGATACTCGGAAAATCGATTACAGTCGGGGTATTCAATCGGCGAATGGTGCTCGGGGCTATCAAAAAGAAATAAATTGGCAATTATAGCCTATTACTTCCCATTATCGCCTCGAATTAATCAACAGCAAATACCTACCTACTCTACCCAACTACACCGGGCTCCCTTTCCACTTGAGAAATCAAAGAGTACGTATATCGCCGATTCGAAAGCGTCAATGACTCACTCCGACGATAATTATAAGCTGAATAATGTATTGAATTAAATTTCTGAATTCGACGATCGAAACTCAACCCCTGAACACTTTTTTTTCTGTACCGTACAAATGAGAGTCGAGCCATTAACCCCTCGCAGGTTTATTATTAAATCAATGCTTTTTTTATCTAGGCCCAGGAAGGTGCTTTGGCGGAAAGTTTACTAGAACTTTTGGTGAAGCTTGCGGAAAATCCTCGACGTTGGGAACGAGTTCATCGACTACTGAGTAAGCGGGTTTGAAAATGTTCAATAATTTAAAAAAATATAGACTCGAATCAATGAATAGGGTTAATTAATCACTGCGGCTGTAGGCAAAACCCTCGAAACCGTATATTCGCAGATTTTTTTTGCCGCGTGTTGTTATCAACCCTTCAGCGTAGAATCAAGTCCGTAGATTCTATTCAAATTTATATGTTACGTCACGTCGGGTTCATTTCTGCGTGCGATCACTACGTGACACAGCTGTAACAAGCTTGAAAAAAAGTATCGGGGTAAAAATATCATATATTGGACGTCGGACGTATCTATACGCATTAGGGTGTGTCATTCTGGGAAAATTTTTTTTTCCAACTTACAAACAGGTTGTATACTTGCAGGAAGGAAAAATCAGAAGTCTGTTAAAATTTGAGATCCTAATATTAATATTAAGAGGTGCCTCATCGCGAATTGCTATTTCCCATTTAAATAACACGGGAAATGTTCTAGTGGCATACTTCGATTTTTATATCTCAACTACTAATCCACTCAGAATGATTCTACATAGCTACTTTTGTTCGAAATTGAACGCTCTACAAAAAAGGTCTCTTGGTCTTTTTCGATAAATCTAACCGTTTCCAAGTTGGTTATTGGTTAATTACCATCGATAGCCAACAACCAACTTGGAAACAGTTAGATTTATCGAAAAATACCAACAGACCTTTTTTGTAGAGCATTCAATTTCGAACAAAAGTAGCCATGCAGAATTATTCTGAGTAGATTAGTATTTGACATATAAAAATTGAAGTGTGCCACTAGAACATTTCCCCGTGTTATTTAAATGGGAAATAGAAATTCGCGATGCGGCACTTCTTAATAATAATATTAAGATCTCAAATTTTAACAGGCTTCTTATTTTACCTTCCTGCAAGTATATACAACCTGTTTGTAAGTCGGAAAAAAAAAGTTGCCCCAAAATGACACACCCTAATACGCATATACAGCAGGATTACATTACCGCATTATATTCTACCGCGGTGATACGATCGGATTTATAAAGAAGAAACTGAACCACGAATAGCAAAAAGCACCTACCCAAAGTTTATTTCTAGATAATTCTTACCCTTCTGGTTAATTCGCCCTTGCAATTTGTCGCCTTAGGATATCGTATAGCAAGATGCTATCTAATCCGCAACAGCTTAGGTGGAATTTCCACGTTAACTTTATCACAGTTAATTTCTATATCGCCCTAGGAGATCGTGTAATAGCTAAAGTCTTTTGGCACGATATACTGTGGAGATTTAAATCTTTCGAAAAATTTTGTATATAATTTTAACTCGGCGTTACTAAATTCTTCGCCCTAATTTTGCCATAATTATGTTTAACGTAATGGAAGCCTATGGATGTGTATGTAAAGTCGAAAACGGGGATGAGAGTTAATCTGTTCATTACCGTTAGTTGCGGTTTGCTGGATGAGGTAGATTTAATCTTGACAATACGTCGAGAATTTCACCCCGCGAATGTAGAAGAGAACGAGGCTTCTCTGAAAATTAATGGATCTCCATTAAAGTAACGCGGCTTGTCAGACGGAGTTGAACACTGCACTGCCAGCGGTGGATAATTCTTGCCTCTGAAAATCGCTAATTGCTCCGTTTTTAAAGCCTCCATTTTTCTCAGTGAAACGTGTTTTTGTCTTTTTCCGTTTCCAAGTTTTTTCATTTTTTTTTTTTTCTTGCGTTTGACTTTGTTTTTTATGATTGTTAATTCTCATCCTTATATACACATACATACCTATGTGCATAATTACAGTGGATGTTGAAGGAGGCCTCGAGCTTTCCCGGCAGGCCTTAGAGGCGAGAAAAAGAGCCTTTAATCTCACCTCGGTAGTCACCACGACCACAACCACTTCTCCCATATCCACAACACCTAAAAAACCACGAAAGAAACCAAAGAAGAAGAAGAAGAAGCAAAGACACCATAGATTCTCTACTACTACCACTGCTCTTCCTACCACCATACCTTTACTAACCACCACCGAATCCCCGTGGCTCACTACACCCATGCAATGGCGGTTGGTTGCTGAAAGACTGTTTGGACCGCCGTGGCCACAAGATTTGCAGGTAAAAATTTGAGACGAGCTTTTTTGAGCTTCACGAGATTCCCTTTTCGTTGTTATTTTGTCTTTAGGACGATCCTGGAGTGGCCAAAGTTCGTTTCACGGTCCCATCTAATTCCCGAACGTCTCCACCGAGCCGTGAGTTCGTTGATCAGCTCGGGGACAGTAAGCAATTGCAAGATCACAAGGCGTTGAATACTGAGCGTCAAGCTCTGATGCTTGAATCATCTAGGGAGTACACCCAGCCTCGTCATCTGCATTATGGAAAGGTGAACACTCACCAGGGTGTGACGTCCCATCGGGAATCGTCGGCTCCGAGCAACTACCATCCTGCTAATCGCGACACTCCGCGAGTCCGGGACTACGATCCTCCCGAGCAAACCTCGGACTATGACATGGCGAGGTATGGACAGTACGATTATCCCAGGTCCAGGATACAGGGGGATGAATTCTTCCCGGTCCAGAGCTACGCGCAAAACCACGAGTACAGACCTCCGGGTCGCGAATACGCGGCCAGTAAAAGCTGGCACGATACTCAGTACAAGTACGGAAGACCGAGTTGGAAGTCCGATGATCGTGGCGTTCAGGATTCATCGGAGAAATGGACGTGGCCTCAGCTCGAGGAGGAACCAAAAACCAGCTGGCATCGTGTGCCGAATGAAAGGGACTACTGGCCTCGAGTGCAGCACGAAAATGAAGGAAAAGTTTGGCCCCAGTCACAGAGAATTGGATCCGAGGGTTGGGGCCGAGTTAGCGAGCCGGATTCTTGGACAAAGACTTCTTGGTCTGGTCAAGAGAGTCCAAAGAGTCAATATTCCCGGTACGAAGGGAGCAGTCCGCCCTGGGAAAACGCCAAAAGTCGAAGTGAAACGACGTCTAATTTGGGGAGAGTGGGACTGAAGGACGCTACGCCGAAGATCGGGATGAAAGGTTGGAACGGTATGGCCTCTGACCAAGGATCTTGGCCGTTTAAAATAACCGAGACAAAGCAATGGCAGAAAAATTCCGATGAAAAAAATTACGGGAAAAATTCACCGTTGGTCAGGAAACTCGGTTACAAAAACGCCGAGAAAGAGGCCTTCGAGAAGAGCTTGCAGATGGACACGAAAAACAACAAAAACAATCCCGGCAAGTACAAAAGTAGCAACGTCAAGGCTAACAACAAAGTCCAGAAAATTTCTGGAGGGAATTTGGAGGACGGGGCGAGGGAGCAGGTCCATCATATGAGCCAGATCGCTTCCTGGAACACTGACATGGATACAAACCCCAAAATCTGGCCACCGAAGACCGCGATGTCACCGAAAATCCAGTCGGTTGGGGCCTGGGTGATGCCGGTTGACCAGTCGACTTGGAAACCGTATAAACTGAAGCCCGTGGATCAATTCTCGGAACATAATGACGGCGATTCCAACCGGCACAAATGGAACGTCCAGATGGATACAAATCCGCGAACGTGGCCACCGAAAATGGGGGAGACTGAACAGTGGAACAAATTCAGTAAACCGAATAACGGCGTCACTTGGCCGAAGTGGAAACAGTTTGCTTATCACAGGGTTACGGCGATGCCGATTCTGAGCCAAGGGGCTTCTCTGCAGGACGGTTCTAGGGCACGTAATAATGCCTACATCGCAGTTTCCGCAGTTTCCCCCAAGTACAACGGGAATCAATGGAGAAAAAATGACATCGAGGAAACTCCGGTTGGACAAACCGTCCCTGGGGCTACTCCTGGCTTACAGGACTCCGAGCATCCCGTCAGCCAACTTCGGGGGGGTGCGGGTGAACCTCCTGCTATTTACACCTGGAAAAAAAACGCACCTCCAAAGCCGGATCAAAGTCAAATTCAAAATCAAAATTCTACCGATCCTCTCGAAGAACAACTTGAGACACTCAGGAGAGGCACGTCGTGGTCGCACAATGAAAATCGTGACAACATCAAGGTGAGAAATTTTTTCTTTTTCGGATTGTTTTTTTTTTTCTATATTATCTCGGTTGTAATTTTTCTCCCTTTCGTTTCGTCGGATTTGGTGAAGAAAAATGTTCAGAATTTTTTTTTTGTTTTTTTTTGTGGTATTTCGAAATTTGAATTTATACCGATGTCGGGTATATGAAGAGTAAGGGATAGTTTTTACATCCTGGAGAGCATATGGGCGGGAATTTTCTTTTTACGAGAGTTTAAAGTAACGGAAAAAAAAAGAAAAGAAAAAGAAGAGGAGAAAAATTATCGTGAATTCCAAGGGGGAAGCTTTCCGAAAGTAGTTACTCAACTAAATTGAACAACGCGGATACTTTAGTACGACCCTCTTTATACTCTTGGGGAAAACAATATATATATATATATATATTTTTACAGTTGGGACTGTTACCGAAGTTTCAAGCCTCGAGCAACCATATTGTAAACAGAAAAGTTTCATCCAAGAATCCTGCACACACTAGAAAAAAGAAAAAGAAAGGAAAAACAAAAACAAAAACAAAAAAAAAAGTTTCCTTTTCCACCTATTCTTAAAAAGATTTCCCGGATGTCGTACGACCCTCGAATCTTCCCGACAAAAGTATAAATGAATTTCAAAAGCTAGTTTTATAGTTTACTTGAAAAAGAAAAGAGAACAAAATTTTTTTTTTTTTTTTTTTTTTTTTTTTACACGTCTTTGAAAGTTGTTCGAGAGTTTCGAAAATTGGCACTAATTTAATTAAACTTAACGTCTGATAGGAAAAAAATTTAATAAAAACTACACGACAGTTTGTTTGTTTCTAATTGCATAGGATAAAGCTGTAACTATAAAACTTTGTCGCAATTATAACGATTTGAAAAAAAAAAAAAAAAAAAGAAAAAAAAAAAATTCATTACGGGTATGTAAAGAACTCGGAGAGTTGCATCTTTTTCCCGTTGAACTTTATATATTCGGAAAATCACAATCTGCACATTTATTGAATCGCAAATAGAATATAGAATGGAAATATGCATGTTATACCAGCTGCAGTATAGACCCCCGTAGTAAATTAGCAATGAATTTTATATTTCGCCAACCCGCAGTGCGCAGCTATGCAAGTATAAGCGAATTATTATCGACACGCAAAATCGCATTGAATTTTGAATGGGGAGGGTATATATATGTATATAGTTAGATATTAAACGGTGCTTTCTGATTACTAATTAACCCGTGATTACGTAGCTATTCAATCTCTTATATTAATCGATCAACAGAGCGTAAATGTACATTATACGTTGTAAAAATATCCCTTTGATTCAAAATTATTCAATATACATATATATATATATATATATGTATACGTATATTATTCGTAAAATAGGTACATACGTTATCTACATATTACGTATATGTATCATAGGTATAGGTTATATAATGTATATGTTACGTGATTCAACAGATAATTGATTAAAGCCGATGAAATAATTCGAACGTTTATACAAATTTTGAAAAAATTTTTATTAATTAAAAAATAAACGAATCGCAGACTTGTCATATTGTTTTGGATTAACAATAAGCAATAAACAAAGTCGAGCTATTTTAGATATTGGATATCGTTCAACTCCGATTATCCGAAGATCGAGTGAATCCCTGAATGAGTTGAAAAAGAAATTTTTTGGAAACCGTAGTATCGCTGATGGAATTATCGTTGTTAATTTTCTTTCATTCAATGTTTTTATCTATTTTATTTTATTTTTTTCTGTTCTTTTCAGAAACAGCTGACCGTGATCAGCGACGCATCGGAAACATTAGCTTCTAGATTCACGTCAAATTCATCAGCCAATAAACCGGAAGAATCGGAATTTCCTGCAGCTATTGAAGATGGTACAAAACTTGGTAAAATTTACCAAAACAAGGAAGTTTCGCACAAATGAAATTCTTTTCAATAATCAGGTATGTAAAATTATTCGAAGACAAAAAAGAAACGAAAAATAGAATAAAATAAGTAAAACAGTTTTATCAAACCTCACTATTTATTTATTTAACAATAAAAATAATATCAAATTTATGAGGGGCATATAAATGTCATTATATATATATATATAGTTTCGAATTCGATCATTATATACATACATATATATATATATACAATACAATATATATTATGCACAAAATCATTGAATATAGTAATTATTTCTGTAAGATCACGATATATCATTATTATATTATAATAATAACTATAATATAATAAAAATTAGTAAATTAATATAATTTTCTTTCAATTATGTATACATATACCTTTAAGTTTTATTTTATAATTATGTTATTGATCGATTAGTCTTATTTTAATCGTCTGCAGATGAATCCTGCCATCACATATAATTATACGTATATAATTATTATATCAGCATCCTGCGGGATATAGAAAAGTTGATGTACAATACATATTATTATATAATAAATATATAAATAAATAAATAAATAAATATGAAAACACATAATCCGGCAACGATCAGCTGCAGTTTAATATAGCGAATTTGGGGTAATAATTCGGGTATATGCATATTAGATTATTATTATTATTATTATTATTATTATTATTATTATTACATAACATCCGTAGTATATATCTTCTTACGATATTTATTGTATATGTATAGACAATTTTACGTGATTATTATAATACAATATATTATAGGTTCTTTATTATAGGGCATGGTCCTTTTTTTGGGGGGGGAATTTTCGAATTTTACTTTCCACGATGGTATACTAAATCGGCTTCGAATGGATGAAGAGAAAAAAAGAGAGAAAAAAATGAAAATTAAAAAATTTCTGCCAAATTATTTGCGAGCTCGATATTTTAAATTTTAACCACTAAAATTATGGATATGAGAAGAATTTTATATACATATATACCTATACCTATACTGCAATAATGAAATGAATAAGAAAAAAAAAATTCGAAAAATTCCCAAAATATAATAGTACCATCCTACATACGTGGGGTATATACACATATACATATATACAAATATACAATATATCAATATATATATCGGGCCGGAAACTTACCGTTATATATGATATGATTATATAAGCGATTCACACATACAATACGATACTCGGTTTTATAAATAATAATAAATTATCTATATTATATATATATATACTATATGTATGTATATATAAAATATATAAGTAATTCGTGTAATACGTAATAAGTATATAATATGATATGGGAATTAATTGGTCGGTAAGAAGGGGGGGGGGGGGGGGGGGGATAATACTGGCAACGCTAGGTGTATAATGTATTTTGTATAGATGTAGTAAGTATAATAGATCATATATTTATTGAATTAGTTTATTATATATACTTAATCAATTGATGAATTAATTGATTGATTGATTGAAATGATTTGAATAAAGGATATATAAATAAGAAAGAGATACATATACCATATGAAGCTTGACCAATAAAAATATCACAATATATGTATGTATATGGTCACATATATAATTGTGTAACATGTACAGCCAGTATATAATATATGTATAGCAATTTTTGAAGAAAAAAAAAGGCTAAGCACATACATATATGGTATATGCTGAGCTGAACCGCCATATCACGTTTTATTCAGTATATATTATGGTAATTATAATTATACATATATAACTAACTCTGAATTTATTATAGAGTTGGTCAGCAGATATATACGTGGCAAATTATTGTTAGTTATATATACATAATATATCCATGTAAATAAATTCTGAATTACACATCACGTTACGTTTACTATACCTAATATATACATATATACAGATAGGTATATATTTACCCGTTCGAAATCTGAACTTTTATCTAAACCTCATTATTTTTATAAATATTATAATTATGGTCAATTCTACATAATTCTCTCGATTTCGATATTTCGATTCCTCATCAATGGCACAGAAGAACAAAAAAAAAAAAGACTGAAATAATTTTATCTACCATTTGGGGGTCTTTACCCCCAAAAAAAGCTTGAAGTTTCAATCCAGACCTTATTCTTTTTATTTTTATTTTTGTTTAATCTATTTTATCACAGGATATCTGCATAGCTGTAAATATAATAACTAAATGTGACGCACAGCATATAACCAGTATTCAGTTAAATAATTATCTACCATAATTATAGTCAACCTAGATCTGTGAATTTTTTCCATAAGCTTGAATAACTAAAAATAATCTCAAATCTGATCAGTGTATAGTATATAAATCGTATTATATGTAATAGTACCACCAATAATTGTCATGTTAATCTGCCAACTCTATATATAATATATACATACATATAATAAATAAATTGTCGCAAGCACATAACAAATATATTTATAACTGTTATTATATTCAAGAAAATTTTTGGTTTGTATCATATAATAATACCGCGGGGCTATAATAGACATTGCAATTTTTTAATTTCACGGCCATATAATTATTTTGAGACGAATCTGAATGGAATATATATGCAATTGATATATACATTTAAAAGTATTAAATAAATAAAGAAAGGAAGAGAGAGAGAGAAAAAAAAAATTATTTCTAAATATGTATTAATTAATTTATATATATAGTACCTATATACCGTATATTGTATACCTATAATATCTATTTAGGTGAGTGTTTATTATTATTATTATTATTATTATTATGTGTATAGTTTTTATCTTAAATAAATAATATAATTTTTAAGGGAAAAATATAAAATATAAATATATATATATATGCACGCACACGTATATATATATATATATATATATATATATATATATATATATATATATATATATATATATATATATATATATATATATATATATATATATATATATATATATAATGAAATTAATTATTATATATACAGCGTTCCGCATATTATACTGCACTGCGGTAAAAAAAAAAAAAAAACGGTGCAACCTTATAAAAAATGAATTAAAAAGAAAAAAAAAAAAATTACTCACGCATATTATACCTATATATGCTGTAACGATATCGACGTCATATTATATATAATATATTTTAATGTCTATTTACCAAAAAAAAAAAAATATAAAATGTTGACAAAACGTCACGAATATCGCGATAATGTATATTTCACTTCCTATTTTATTGTATTATACTATACTTTTTTTTTCGCAGAAACAGTACAATATAACTATAGTCTTTCAACTACATGTACAGATGACTAAATCGAATGAATTTTTTCTCCTCGAAAAAAAAAAAAAAACCAAAAATTGGTACCAATCTCTAAAAATCTAAATTAGGATTTCATATATGCATAGCTGCAGCTAAAATATAATTAATTAATATAATAAAGGTCTGTCTGTATGTTGAAATTCATTTTTCATTTTATAGGTTCGGATTACAAAGTATGTACACAGGCTTTGACCACTCGTTTAAAACCCTATTAGTCGTCTCGCTTTTTAGATGCGGATCTCATTTAATTATGGGCAACTGTATAATTTAGTGTACTGGGTTGGATCAAAGGATGACACTAAGTACACCGTCACTTATTAACTTGGTAGTCAAATTAATTGAAAATTTCATCACGGTATTTTACCTATTTTATCCTGCGCCACTGCAGACACGCCTTTATGCACTCAATTAAAATCGAGTGCAGGCCGTAATAGATGGAATCCACTTAACCAAGTCGACGGAGAATTAGTCGAAAAGAAAATTTTTTTTTTGACCAGAAGCAATGCTCGAACTCAAAGTTCAGAAGAATCACTCCTAAATAAATTCATTAGCTTTTATATCAGAGAGGGAAAGTTCGACTTGATATATAAAATCGATACAAATAGCAAATTTGAATCATCATCATAGTAGAATAAAACAGTAAGGTAATTCTTCGAACCTGAATTATATAGGTCGATATAAGTTTCAGAGAGGTTTCTCTCCGAGCCAAAGAATCTTTAACTCTGAAATCGTGTTCACTTCTTATAGATCCGAGATGTTTTTTTTACCTTATTCGCTGCAGAGAGAAGCCAAGATAAGTCGGAGTAGTTTCACCGTAGGATTTCTTGCCCGGACGACCCATCGAGTTATTATTACATCGATGGAAAGTTTTCGCAATTCGAAGAAAGATTTGTTACCAGCTGTTCAACTCTTTGGACGGGAAAGAAAGAAGAGGAAATTGCCCTTTCGCTACATCGCAAAAAAAAATTTCAAGTAGGTACAGCTACAGCTAATATAAAATATTTATAATTAAATAGAATTAGGATTAACGTTTAGGGCTTACAGAATTTTATTAATGTCATTTTGCATAGCTCCATGTTACTTCGGGGTAAAAATCTGCAAAAATTCATCTTATCGCTATTCTCGGCTATAGGATAGAGCGTCCGTTCCTTTTCAATTTACTCTATCTTACCTTTTCTCGAATCTCACGCCTGCGGGATCTTAGAATAGCGAAAACTTTTAATTGAATTACCGCATATATAAGATCGAAAAATAAAAAATAAAATTTACGTTATAATTCGTTCAATTACCAAATTGAAATTCCGCTCTCAATACATATTTCATCCGTCATTTATGATTTATATGTGCTTAGGGAAATTCGCCACGGATTCCTTATATTATATAGCCTCCAGTATCCTACGTAATTCTAACTTCAGGCAACATTCCTAATCGGCCGAGAACTTAATATGATTTTCGCCCGCGGCAAACCCGCGGCTAATATCATATTATCAGCAGAACTATAGAATCAACGGTCAAAAAATGACGAAAAAGAGCTTAGAAAATTTTGAAAGTTATGCTGCGAATTTTCTGAGATGAAATTTTCTACCAAAGATTAAAATTTCTGAATTTATTTATAGATCGCGGTTATCGTATTTGTATATTCATTCAGTGATTTGAAAATTTTAACGATTTTTGATCTATCTTCGTATTATACCATTCCGTTTATTGTCTAAGCATCGCTGTCACTTTGTTTGAGAATTAGGAGCTTTTCTCGTCCGAGAAAAGAAGAAGAAGAAGAAAAAATAAAAAAGGTGTCGTGAATTTCGAGGGAAAGACTAAGGCTTTTCCAAAAGTATAGTAACTCAACTAAATTGAACAACGGATACTTTATAGTATATACAGGACCCTCTTTATACTCCTGAGGAAACAATAGGTATAGTATATTCCAACAGTTATAAGACTGTTGAGGAAGTTTCAAGCTTTACTTCGACGGAACCATATTGTAAACAGAAAAGTTTCGCCGAAGAATCCGCTCCACACACTAAATAAAATAAAAATAAAAAAAGAATAAAAAAAAAAGAAAAAGAAAGTTTCTTTGCACAGCTATTCTACCGAGGATTTCCGGGACGTCGTAATGTATA
The DNA here is from genome assembly GCA_949628255.1 of Macrophya alboannulata. NCBI lineage: Eukaryota > Metazoa > Arthropoda > Insecta > Hymenoptera > Tenthredinidae > Macrophya > Macrophya alboannulata. The sequence continues at coordinate 1,734,193 of OX451212.1, read as the reverse complement.
GGTACACCGAAGAAAAACGTAAGAAAAATAAGAAAAAAAAAAAAAAGTATTAATGAATTTGAAAAGCTATTCATTTAGTTTGCTGAGAGAGAGAGAGAGAATAAAAAAAGTATCAAAAATAAACTTATATACTTGCAGGTCTTTTATTTAAATAGTTTTTATATGGAAAACTTTCTAAAATCGATTATATTTAATTGAATTAAACTCGCGTTTAATAACGTACTATATACTATATACCTATATTACAGTAATATATAAAAAACTACAGTCAATGCTATTTCAAATTCGCGATAAAGTTTATACTCAACTTTTTTTTTTTTTCTTTCTCTCGACTGTATAATTTGCATCAGCCCGAATCGCGAAATTTCTTACGGACTGCAGGTTTTATGTATACCTGCAGCGGAACTTTTATACTTAGATATCTTTTTATCCCTTGAAACTTTTCCAAGAGGAAATTGTGCTCTCCGCGCGTTCGATATTGGCGATATTAGGTGTTATACCGTCTTCTTCTCATCTTCATCGGTTGTAGAAAAAATTAGTTAAGTATGCACAATCAATGGAATAAAGCTCCCGAAAGAATACCAAATTGTGTCAAAGGATTGATAAAATTACACATGGCAACTAATATATAGGTATATAATATCGTTCGGAGTATATAAAATATAAATACATATAAAGGTATATATTATACATATAATTATATATGGTAATAAATGGTGATATGAAATTAAGTATATATTTGAAAATATATTAAATATATTTATATTATAATCGCAGAGGAATTCATTCCTCGAAATATCTGCTCGTCGTTTAGATTTCTAATATATAAAATTAGAAAATCGATGAATATAATTGTTGAGAAAAGCTTATCAATACGCCACCGGTAGAGCTGAAAGTGAAAATCGATTAAGAGCAAAGTGATGAAGACAAAACTCATTAAGAGATATATTGATTCAATACAATAAATCAATTCGTAATTTTAATTTGAAATTTTTACTTACGAGTCTGATCGTTGTTCTGCGTTTGTGGAGGAGTCCCCTGAGACGTCGCGATCGTTGAAGCGAGCGAAGCTGCAGTACCGATGATTACGGGTACGTCAAGTTCGAAGTTTGCGTGCATACCTCCAACCCTGACTTCCACTCTGACCAGATACTCAAGGTCGATTAATTTCGAGTGATTTAAGTACGAGGGTTGGGTAGGGGGGATTTGTAAAAAGTGTTGAATCCGGGTTGGAGCTTCGCTGTCATTTCCAACGGGGGTTTCGTGGTCCGATAACACTTCTTCTTCCGGTCTAGTCTTCGACTTTCCGTGATACTTACTCAGCTGTTAATAAATTCAAAATCGATTGTCTGATAATCAGATTAATCCATTCCGAAATTTTCCACACGCAGAATTAATTAGTATCGAAATTAAAAATTGAAAACACAGCACGAACAAGTTACAGTGAAAACTCTACAGACCTTAAATCGTTTCAAAAATTTTACCAATTACCTTGATCAACGTGAAGAAAATTCCTTCTATCGTCACCTTGGCTACGTTTTTGATGTCCACTGTGACGGGAATGGTTTGTCCCGGTACGTAACCGCGGACCGGAAGTGACACGGTCATCTCAACGGGGTCTGTACACCCCATGAAAATTTTTGTAATACTTTCGAGAACTGGTTCCTGTGTAAATATTTTTTGGTAAATATATATCCTGTACATGATTTTCGGTTTTCTGTTCGTGAAATTTTTGAATTTCGAAAATTAGTTATAATATTTTCACCTACCGCGGCTTTCGAATCGTTGTTCAAATCCAACGGTACTGCGACCGTGAAATCAACAGTTTTTTTGTGATTCCAAAGGTACCATGCTCTCTGTATCGTCACTTTTAGTTTGTACTCTATTTTTGCATATTCATCCTCGTAACTGGACGGAATTGCTTCCGGGAGCTTGTAGCTAAACGGATAGACGTGTTGCCCGGCCGGAATTACCGTGGGACCGTCCGATCCTAAACATATACACATAAAATGGAAATACCAAAATTGGGAATTAATTTTGGAACGTTTTGGAAAATCTCTCGATCCTTAATAAAAATTATTCTACGTATTAAAAAAACAAAACCCTTTCACGGAAAATAATTACCAAGAAGGATATTATCCTCGTCGATGTAAACTTCTCTGACAAATTCCGCAGGATAAACGTCTTTCTCTATGGTTTGTTGCCACGAAATTTTTCCCTCACCAATAACCGTCAGTTTGATGCCTGGAATAATTTTTATGATAGCTAAATTTTCCGCCATGAATATATTATATAGAACGTTTGAATTTTATATCGGATACGTGAATATATCCGTTGAATTTTATTTGCGGGTACAAAACTATACACTATAATCGCGTTTAATTGCAGCCGTTTATACATATAAATTGGTACATCGCTATGCGGATGCTGAAAATCTCCGCGGCTGTTGCAGATTGTTTAATTAAATTAATCCCTACACGGGGATAAATGTAAAGCCAAATCGTTGCTGAATATCCCGATAAATATCGGAGGGATTACACATTGAGGCTTCCAGAGATAACAATATACATACGTACAGGTAATTCAGAGGGAATTGTGTGTATATATTGTATAAGCTATTAATGAGAAAGAAAAACCTGTTGATGATGTTGAATTTTCCATTTGCCTGCACTGTATTTGTTTAAATATATAGGTATTAATTATTGATAGCCATGAAGGTTTTTCTTTTCGTTTTTTTTTTTACTTTTACGTTACAATCAATTCCGATTCGATTAAAAATTAAAATTGAAAATCAAATTATAGCTTCGACCGTATATTGTAATTATTTAAATCTTGCTGCGAAGAAACATGAAATTATAAAGAAAAAAAAAAAAAAAATACGATGTGTATATTAATGTGTGTGGATCGTGGATACCTTTCACCGATTTCGGTGAGTCAATTTCCAAATAAACTTTTCCGCTTATCGCATCTCCGTTAAGATAAGTTTTTGACGGATTATCCAGTTCTACGTCGAAACGAACGATACCCATATTGTCTGAGAATAAAAAGAGAATAAAGAAAGAAGATAAAATAATAGAAAGAAACGCAAGAGGATTCGAAAAACACTGAATAATCTTTTAAATATACTATTGAAAAATTTTGCAATATCTCTTGCGCGATATTAAAAATTTTTCACGTATAATTCTCACATGATTCGCACATAAGCGACTTTCGCGGAATTAAATCGATGTTAAAATCGGTTGATCGAGACGGGTTTATGGTATATAGACGTATGAACTATATAGGCGTCAATTGCGACGCAAGAAATTCGTCTTCTACGTATCGCAGTTTACACCCAAAAATTTGCAGATTTATTTATAAGTATAAATACATATATGTATAGGTATATAAAGTCGCTGATACATGTTCATGTTGTAATTCAAATATCGATTCAAATGAAAAATAGAAATCAAGTATACGACAGTTTTATATATATATAGTAAAATCATTTAAATTATAATTCTGCTCACCTAATTACGTTGCACGTAGGTATTGGTACAATATAAAACAATAGACGTATATATACTATATATATACTTGTATATTATCCGTATTTATATTTTTGCAAAATGTTGCTTAATTAGGCAGCTGGTTGCGAATGATATACGTGATCGAGGCGGGGAATTCAAAAGATATAGCCAAACCGTATAGGGATAAATAAGGACAAAAAAAAAAATGAGATTGCATTTATGATGAAAATTTTAAAATGCACTATATCGACATTTATAAACTACGGTTTTTAGAAATAAAATGTTATATTTATGCTGCAAGATTTTTTTTCGCAACCGAAGAGCTGCCAAAAGGCGACTAATAATCCAGGCGTAAAATCTGCAGGCAATACGTCATCGGTTTTAAATGCGCTTGCGCTGCAGCTACTCTTATACGCCTGACCTTAAATCGGCGGTTGACCCTGGCGCGAGATATAGGTATATATTGTTGTTCAACAGGCGTCGCGACGCCTGTTGACATTCGCTCGGTATATCATATGTATGTACGAAATTATTTCGGGTCGGGTTACTCTGGTTAATGATAAAACTCGGTGTTACAGCGCATTGTATATATTGCGGACGCGATATTCAAACCGCTGTACATAATCAAGCCATACATAGCTATGTATAATATGTATACAATTATATTTCAGAGCAACATTTTTCTTGTTTTTTCAATTCATACAAACAGATTCTGTACTCGCAGTATGAGGTGAAATAAATCGTGATTTTCTATTTCCCATTTATCTAACATGGGAAGAACATGTTCACGTTTTGAATTTTATAACTCGATAATGACGCATCTCACAGATTTGGCCGTCATACATTTTTTATAGAGAATTGAACGCTCTAGAAAAAAGATCTCGTGCACTTTTTTCGTAAACATGACCATTCGAATGATATTCGAGTTCAAAGTCGAAAATGTATGCATATTATATTGCATGTAATATATCATTGGAATGGTTGCGTTTATGATAAAAGTGCACAAGACCTCTTTTGTAGAGCGTTCTATTCTCTATAAAAACGTATCGCAGAGTAATCTGTAAGATGTATGTACATAAAATTCCGATTGTGAAAAAAAAAAAAAAAATTCTCATATTAATATCAAAGGCATATAATAATAATTATCGTTTTTTGTCTATTGCTACACTTGTTTAAATATTATCTAATATTTCGGGAAAATGAAATAGTCGTCTAGTATTGTTCAACATGTCTGTTTATCATAAGAAAAATTGTAGAAAATTATAAACGGCATCTGTAGGTAATACACGCGCGTATTCAAAGCTAAGCGCGAAAGTGAAAGTTTGGCGCGTTGTACATTTGTTACTATAACTCCCAACAGATTGCGCCAGAAGCTAAACCCACTCTACATATACATACGATTATTTGTTTACAATGTATAAGTAAAGGCAGGCTAAGAGAATGTAGACCAGAGTCTGGACGTTTGCTATGCAAAAAGATTGTTATTATTTGCACTGTGTTCCTGGAACACAACGAGAACGACCATACACATATTAACCCGTGGCAACGAGCGACAAGCCAATCCTTTTCTTTTAGTTTACACAGCGCTATAGGTGTCATGCATAGATAGGTGGATATAAATCAACATCATTCTTTATCCGAAGAAGCAGGAAGACGAAGAAAACAAGACAAACTGCCCTTCACATGGTGTATTGGATACACTGTAAACACCAAAATAGACGCCGAAGAGAATTTTTGGAATAGTCAAACCACGTGGAGCCACGGGCATCGTACTTAATTCAATGAAAGGTAAGCTTCGTAAATGACAAATTTAACAACGATAATATACATGTTACGATTGTTAAGTATTATTTATTGAATTAAAAAAAAAAGAAAAAAAAAATGACGTTAACGAATATTTAACGACTTTCCTAAACTTGTATAATAAGACTAATTGAAGAGATGAAAAAAAAGAGATAACCTAGTCTATTTGTATTATTCTAATTTCAGATAAAACATAGCCAAAAAAAAAAAACTAATAAAACAATGGATTTCTTCGATATGAGTAAACCCTTCGAACGGGTTACGATACCCGGCGGAGCTAGCCAAAGATATAAAATCCAAGAGTCGGAATCAGAGGATGAATCTATGTGCACAACCGCAACGGGCACAGAATACGTTGCTAGATATGTCGAGGAAGAAAACAAACGATTTATGCAGGTAGTAAAAGTTTCTAATTAACTTTAAAAACAAAAATAAAAAAATAAGAAAAAAAAAAAAACTTATAATTTTTGTCGGAGGAATTGATTTTTTTTTTTTAATCAATTTTATTCCACAATTAACATCGTTTAATTTTTTTTTTGATCAGATGGTTGCACAAGGTCGAACCGGATTGAACGACAACGAGTCTGTATTCGATCTTGAATCTAGGGGCACAATGCCAAACGTGAATGATATCAACGCTGCTGAACTTACCAAGATTTATGAAACTTTCAACTTCGCTTATAGACCTAAATCTAATTTGACTATAACTTCTGAAAAAGATAGAATAGTTTCTATGATAGAGACTAATCAATGCGTTGTTCTCGAAGGTCATACAGGATGCGGAAAGACTACTCAAGTCCCACAGTTCATTTTGAACTCTTGTTTCGACAGAAGAGTACCTTGCAATATCATTGGTGAGATAATAAAAATATCGAGATATTCAGATTTGTAATGTTCAAAATTCTATTTTTCGACTCATTTTATGGTTTCGCAAATTCTCTGGCCGAGGATTAAATGATAATCGAAGCCCTGGGGCCAGAGAATGATTTTACACAGCTTTTATGTCTTTAAAATTAAATCCGCTACCATTTTTCTTTATCATTTAGTAAAAACGGATGTAAAAACGCATCAAACTTTGTACTAAACTTCACTAAAGTATTTTAAATTGATTTTTCAACTCAAAAAACGTTTTAGGCTTGATAAATAATCCGTTTTTCTTTATTCAGTAACTCAACCTCGAAGAATAGCTGCTATAAGTATAGCAAAACGGGTAAGCGCGGAGAGAGATTGGCCGGTAGGAACCCTGGTTGGGTACCAGGTCGGAATGGTTAATAATACCACTCAAGATACCAGACTTACTTATTGTACGACTGGAGTCCTGCTCCAGAAGCTTATTAGCGCAAGATCTATGACTGAGTACACTCATATAATCCTGGACGAAGTACACGAACGAGATCAAGACATGGACTTTCTTTTATTAGTAGTTAGAAAATTATCGCGATTAAATTCACACGCAGTTAAAATAATCCTGATGTCTGCTACTTACAACGTGAACAGATTTGCTTCCTACTTTTCAATTCCGATTGCTAACGAATTGGTGCCTGCGCCTATAATTGACATAGCAAAAAAGCAACACTTCAATGTGAGCGTGTTTTACCTTTGTCAACTCACGCAGTTAGGAACGGTGAGAAAATCGACTTAATATTTTAACAGTTTCTTATTTTTTTTTATGTCGGATTGTTTTTTTTTTTTACTCTTGTCCCAGGTCTCGCGATCTTTTATTTGAGCCCAGAAGTTGCCAGGATCATCAATCTGTAAATTCATAAAATTTGATCAAACGATTATTCCCACTTAGTAAATTCATCCCTAAAAAAGATAATCACCTGAGAAATGACCATCGGAATGTATTATTCATTATTGCAGCCTGTAATCGAAAAGAACGAGCCAGGAGTTGGGCCGAAAATGATGCAGCTTTGTTTGAACCTTATCAAGATCCTCGATCAGATAGACCGACAGGAAACAGCTAACAAGAAAAAGGAATGCAATCGAAGCGTGGTACTGGTTTTCTTACCAGGAATATTCGAGATTGAAGAAATGTATACCATCTTGAATGAGCCAAAAAACGAGTGTCACCAGTGGGACATCGTCGTAATGCATTCGTCCATTACAAACGAAGAACAACAACGTATATTCGAAATGCCACCAACTGGTTTTCGCAGGATTATTCTGTCCACGAACATATCCGAGAGCAGTATAACAGTCCCAGACGTAAAATATGGTAAGACCTTTAAACTTTGAACAATTTTCAGCAATTTTTAATCCCTTTTTCTTTCCCAATTTTAGTTATCGATTTTTGTCTCACAAAACTACTGGTCACCGATCCAAAGACTAATTTCCAATGCCTTGAGATGGCATGGGCCAGCAAAGCCAATTGCACTCAACGTGCCGGTCGTACAGGCCGCGTTATGGATGGAAGAGTTTACAGACTGGTGCCCAGATATTTCTACGACGTGGGTTTTCAACTTTGTTACAAAACCCTGCTTCAATATTCATTCTGGGATCAAATTTAACGTCTAAATTTCAATATTGCAGACTATCTTGCCCGAAGAAGGAGCCCCAGAAATGCTCAGAGCACCTCTAGAGAATTTAGTCCTAAAATCTAAGCTGCTAAACATGGGAGAGCCCAAAGGGATTTTAGCACTTTCTCTGGATCCACCTGACCTTAGCAATTTAGAACGAACTGTTCTACTGCTTAAGGAAGTGGGGGGGCTTATCGACGTACCCGACATGTGTTACGACGAAAAATACGACGGTTGTTTGACCGATCTAGGAGCAATAATGGCTCGTCTTCCCGTCGACATTCATATATCAAAACTCTTCGTATTAGGCCATGTATTCAGCGTCTTAAAAGAGTGCATAATCATTGGCGCCAGCATGTCTGTTAAGAGTATGTTCAGCACACCGTTCAGAGAGAAGCTAAAAGCCTACAACACAAAGCTTACATGGGCCGATAGTTCCTGTTCCGATTGCATAGCTTATCTGAATGCTTACAACCTCTGGATCCAGGAGAGAATAAGGGGAAAATTCTCAAACTATGGTGCAGAAAAATCATGGGCTCAAAGGCACTTTATTCAGTTAAGAGTCCTCCGCGAGGTGGATGCCTTGATACAAGACATTGAAAAACGATTATCTCAATTGGACATATCCGAGACGGTCGGTAACGACAAAACACTTTATAACCAGTTTGAAAAACCTTTGGTAATAAAGATCGTGATAGCCGGAGCCTTTTATCCAAATTATTTCGTACGACGTGCTGAAGGCGGGGAAACTGACGAAAAAGCTGCCGTCAAATTGGTCGGAGGTAACGACCCGGCTAATTCCGTCTATTTACAAGGCTGGCCAGTCCAACAGCCTGGACTTTTGTATGCTCGACAATTTCAGAACATATTTGCAGACTGTGTTAGCTCATCTGCAACCAGAACTCTCGTATCTTTCGACGGTTCTAGCCGGGTTTACATACAGTTTAATAAAAGCAACGAGGCTAGCGGGCAACAAAAAAAGAGCAAAGCACCAGGGAAGATATCCTTGTCTGTTTACAAGGCGATTAAAATGAGACAGAACAATGTACCGATTATTATTCGATTACTCAATCCTATAACTGCTGTGAAGAGGGCTGAGGAATTTGGACTTCCCACAGTTAACGTAACATCTTTCGCTCGCAAGGATGAATCCAAGCTTAAAATAACTTCTCGAGTACCTTTGAGCCCCGTTTTACCTAGTCTAGATGTTTCGTACATTCCGATGGTCATTTCTCAGGTGATTATCTTGTTTAGAGATGAATTTACTAAGTGGGAATAATCGTTTGATCAAATTTTATCAATTTACAGATTGATGATCCTGGCAACTTCTGGGCTCAAATAAAAGATCGCGAGACCTGGGACAATCTGACGAAAATAAAGGAACTCATCGAGGCATTGAGAGAGAAGAGTCCACCGTGTATGAGCTCCAGGGTGCCGATCGGTTCCCTTGTGATTGCGCCGTTTGAGGAATGCGGTGTGGTCAGTTACTACAGAGCTACTATTCTTAGTTATCATCAAATCCCGCAGGACGTAATGGTCGAAATTTTTTACATCGATTATGGAAACGCGCGTAGAGTTGCACTGCGAGATTTAACGCTTGTTGAAATAGACAATGAACTTCACGAGATTCCGAGCCAGGCTTTCAAGTGCGTTCTGTCAAACGTGCAGCCTTCTATGCTACGTAATGTGGAAGGTGAATGGTCAGAGACGGCCTATAAAAGATTCGAAAAACTACTGGAAGGAAAGATAAAACTTTTCGGTGAAATATTCTCCGTCGTTAACAGCGTTGTGGCCATAACTCTATACCGTGTTGATTTAAACAACGAGAAAATTGACATTAATAAATGCCTCAAAGAAGAGGGATTCGCAGAGTCCAAAGAAGAGAGCTTCCTTTCCCGTGAAAACAACCAGCATCGGTCTCACCAATCTGACATGACTATTGATCAACAACACTTCTATGAACAGCAGCAATACGAAAGCAATTTTGAGGAGCACGATTATCCTGAGGATCCATCAGAGTTAGGGGATTTCGATACCACCGTGAAACTCAGAGGACCTTTCTCCCCTCTAGAAATGGAACTTATTAATTTAGTCGCTGCTGGTAGAGCCAAGAAGATACACATTGAACCAAACTCAGTTAATTCTGTACTTCTAGACACAGACCCAGCCGACTATCACGAAAGATTATTAGTCGCTGGTACAGTCGGTCAAAATGTTACTGGGGAAAGATTGAGCCTTAGAAATACTACGCTTATGCCTAATATTCACGGACTGCCGAGTCTAATAGCTCTAATTTTTGCTCCTACTATTGAACTGCACAGAAGTACTAAAGGCGGACGGTATACAGGCGCTCTTTGCGGCCTGGGCTACGACTCTGATACAAATAGGAGCCTTTTTCCCGACCACGATATGAACGTTGTATTTGATGTGGAAATCAGTATCGACGATTTACAAAATGTAAGAGTATTTAATTATCGGTTAAATCTGCTTCATCGATTCTCATGATATTTATCCTGAATATTATTTACAGATAAACAGACTACGCCATTGGATGAACTTGGGAATGCAAACGGAAAAATCTGAGAGCTATAGTTCCGAGATAGCCACATGTCAGCGCAAAGCGAAAGAGACTTTGTTCGGTTTGATTGGCAAGCAAAGGAAGTCTCAAGAGATGCAGAATACCTGGAATTCGACAAAGTGGAATCAAAACGATCCTAATATTATATTGAAACCGGCAAAAATGGGAGTACCTATTACCACAATTTATAAATTTCATTCTGCGCTTGCATTGGAAGATCTTCCCGAAGGATACGAAGAGATGTATGCTCATCTGTTGGAATTACGCAGCATCGCTGCCGGGTGAGAAGCATCAAATTTTTCGAATTTGTAATTATCGTTCTTATTTCTTATAGCATTTTTGAATTTGTTTCAGGACTATGTTCAAGCAAATACAACAAGAAATCGAGTGCAAATTGTGCAATATCAGCATAGCGGACATTCTTCAGCTTCGTCTTCACCTTAATTCACCGGAACATAGGAAAAAGCAGGAAGACGCTAATCTTCAAACTCGTTAGCTAAATCTTTAAATAAATTTACGTATAGTTAGACAAGATTCTTGTTATTATTTATACTTTTTAAGTATGTGATCATAGTATCAAAGATAACAAGAATCTTGTCTAACTACAATTAGTTTTTTAAGTTTCATTTACTACTATCCTAACTTTGACTGAAAAGTTGTCGACTTCTTTTTATTTCACCGTCAAAATTGTCAATTTAACGTAAGAATAATTTTTATTTTTGTTTACTTTACTTTCATTTTAAAAAGATAAAATGATAAGAGAAATATTTTTTTTTATGAATGACATTGAGCAATATTAAAATGATTAAGATTTAATCATTTTTAATGATTCTAGATCATGTTTGGTTTTTTTTCCATTGATATCGCCAAAAATATATGAATATTATTTTATGTTCAGTTTAAATGAGATTTATAATAATACATAGAGAAATCATTTGAGTTAGTAAGTCCATAGCGGTATTGGCTCTACCAAAAAAATAATTTTCTCTACATCATTCTAAGTACGGATGAAAAAAAGTGATAATCTGTTATCAACTACATTTATTAGTGTCATTTAATATACGTACACATTTTTATAATACATAACACCATAATATGAATATAGGTATATATTTATATATACATCTAAAGTTTATCGTTAAAATATGAGACAGGTAAATAGTTAATATTAATATCTAAGAAAAAGTACCTACATAACTGCTACGTTTAAAATCATAAATTAATTTTAAGAAAGTACGTGGAAAATAAATTTTTTCTATCAAATGGACGTGTTTTGAGATTAAAAATTCTGGCCAAAGGAAATAATCGAATTTTTAGTATGGAAATTGATCAGACTTTTTTTTTTAATCTGTTGATTAAAAAATTTGCCGTAAAATGAATATTATTATTTAAAAAAAAGAGAAACTCGTTACTTTCTGTTTTCGTTAAAATAAATTATTCCAGTTTCATTTTCACTCGAGTTCGTGTAAACATTTTACCTATAATTTTATACCTTCGTCAATTATTTTGGTACTAAATTATGATTATTGTTAAGGGATATTTTCCATAGATTTACATGTTGCTATGATAAAAAGAAAAAAAAGAAAAAAAAATCTGTACACAGAAATCCGTCGAACTTTCTTCTCCATTCTTCAATATCTTAATTTTTTAATCTTCTCAAACTTCTCGCGGCATGTAACGCGTCGGTTGAGTATACAACAAACGACCACCGACGTTAGCTCCTGATGCATTAACGTAATTACCGGGTGGTGGAGGAGGATATGGACCAGGTGGAGGCTGCGGTGCTCTGACTGGATACCCTGATGTAATTCCACCGGTTTTAGCACCCTGAAAATTAAAAACAAAATTCCAATATTTATAACAAGAAACGAACACCCAACTTTTCACCTATAAAAATTACATTACCTGCGGCGGTTGCTGAATGGGAATAGCTCCTCCGTGAACTGTAACATGGCTACCAGGACGAAGGTAGAATTTGTCTTCCGAATAAGCACCTTTATGCTCCAATGAATGGAGACTCGCTACATAAGCTGAAAAAAAAAAAACCTCTTACTGTTTATTTAATTTCATCTCAATAAGATTTCCTATCAAACAATTTCAGTCCCTAATAACTTTACAGTTTTGGTAGCCATGAGTTTAGCTAATTTTGTAGTTCACATCTTTATTTGAGAAATTTACCAGGCTGATGAGAGGACAAATTGCCCCGATTTCCACTCAAGTAAACAGGCTTTCCAGGCTCAGGTTCCCTGGAAGATTGGGAATTGGGAGCAGTGTAGTTATAGACGCTTTGCCCAGGCGGAGTTGAGTAGAAATTTGAGGTCGAATACTGGTTCCCTTCTGTAAACGAACATCAAATTGTAATTAAACAATTACAACTCTGAATCGGATTGATATACGAAGTTTGGAAAGACTCTTACTGTTCCAAAGCACAGCACGAACATCTCCAGACCTTCTCGCAGCCTCTTCAGACTCTGCAAAAATTTACATTGCTGTTACAGTTCGGGACAGTTAAAACGGTTCTTCTAACATGGAATTAAACAAAATGCGTTATTCGACAGTCGAATATTCAATCCACGTACTTGCCGGCGCTGGATTGTAGCTGGGAATTGAAGGCGGAGGTTTATATCCATACCCAGAATGATACGGAGAAGCAGTAAGCGGTGGTGAAGGACTGTGCGTTCTCTTCAAGGGCCCCTGGAATGAGATTAAAACAGAATCGTCAGTCGAAAACAACAATCAATTTGTAAAAATTTGTTTAAAACGTGAAAAAACAAAACGATACATGCAATTCTGTGAATTGTACGCACACTTGGCAGCATCGAGTGCGTTGGAGCAGCCGCAGCCACCTTGTATAAAGGACTTCGAGTCTGCAAGGGCAGGAATATCTGAGGATGAACTACTCCTGCCCCTGTTCCAGGGTAGCCGCCTACCGCTGACAATACATCCGAGCTTACGCTGTAAAAATCGAATTATTTCGGGTTTAAAAACACTAATTGTGATTCTAAACGATTGTTTCTACTTTTTAGACTAGTTTATAATGTGATATGAGGTGGGGAAGGTTTCTTGATCATTTCAGAGCTTCTAAGGACTCAGATTTCGTAATTTGGGCATAAATTCCCAGAAAATTCATAAAGATTCGAAATTTTTTTTTTGTACTTTTTGTTTCATAGAATATGATAATTTGAATAGGTTTATTGATCATTCTCTGACGTATTAGAGAAATACCAGGAAAATATAGCGGAAAATTGTCTCATTCTCCAGCCTATGCCGAGCAGAGTTTAAATAATGGTTTTCGTTCATCGTTTGCCGTATCTTTGCATAGACAATGGCACAAATATGCTAATAAAATTAGAAGTCATTGACAATTTTGAAAAATAATGAATTTTCATCTCCACCTCGTTTCTTTGATGGCATTCATTTGCCGTCTCCTGTTATCGTCTTCATTCAGGACTTTTTTCAGTTGTAAAAACAGCTGATGTTTCTCGTCTTTCAACTGAGACAATTGGCTTTCGAGCCTTGATATTTGATCACGAGTTTCTCCCAGTGTCATAACGTCTTGTTTCTGTTGACGCTCTCTCTCTTTTCTCTGTCGTTCTTCTTCCGCATCGGCTTCTTGCTCTGTAATAATAAAAATAGTAAGAATAAAAATGAATAAATAATAAAACGCTGTTTTTAATCGAAAAATTTTCATCATTTATTTACTTCAAAATATTCAGACTTCATTACCTTGTTTTTTTCGCTGACGTTCTCGGGTTATGTGAGTCTTCAAAGCCTGCCACATCTGTTCGCTACGTTGCGGCGGCTCTACTATTACGGCCGGCATGTTTTTCCCGGTATTTAGATTAGTTTTCACTTTATAATTATCAAACCTCTTTGTATTTTTGTTTGATTTTAATAAAATTGGAGAATTTTTTTGCTCCGATGAAACGGAGGTTATAATCCTCGAGTATAACTACGTCATTGAGAAACTATAATCGGTATTTCGAAATGCTGATAAATACGTTATCGATATAATAAAAGTGTTTTTTATTTTTTCCTCAAAATTGGAGATAGTTTTATCCGCTGTTTACAGTTTGGTGGTTTTATTGGACCAACGGATCTGCCAAAGCTGATATTTTGACGCCTTGGTTGAGGTTATGTTAACAAACACACGTCATTCTCACGAAGCTGAATAGTTCCGAACTTTGACACTCTCGACTAGTGGCGTTCAAATTCTCGATTTAAATGGCCAAGGACCTTGAATGAATAGACGTAGTTTTTTTTCACTTGTAGTAAAAATTCCTACGCATTTGTAGGCTATGATTGGTTGGCGTAAAGGTTATTCATTAATCTTGGCCAATTATAACTCGGGATTGTAGGGAATCGAGGTATTGATTACACGTTATGTTCATTCAATGTTTTGGTATAACGTCGCGCCGTAAGCTTACAATTCATTGAGTAGTTTTAATCGTGGCTCTAATACTACTTATACCCAATGTTTAACCTCTTTTAATCATAGATCGCAAGTTGGAAAACGGATAATAATAACACAAGGTATTGTAAAATTGATTTTATTCAATCTCAGTATAAAAAAAAAACCGGACCGATTTAAAACGTGAATAAAATCCGAACGCGTCGACCGATCTTCAAAAACTTTATCACGCTCGAAACTAGAAGAATGAATCTTTCGTTTCGCGTTTGAAAATCCAAAAAGGTCGACGCGTTCGGATTTTATTCACGTTTGAAATCGGTCCAGTTTTTTTTGGCCCACCCTTATATCAAAATAGCCGCATGCAACTACCACCGCATACATTAATTTATGTAGCTAGGTATAATATAGAATTAGGCATGTTGAAAATAAATCAACATTGCTTGCCTGATGAACCATTTCTGTATTATTTATACGTAAAAAATAATAAAGTTTATTGCCGAAATATACGAAAGTCTATTTAGTTTCAATCTCCTGTCCGTCATATCCATCGTAGAATAGTTTTTTTTTTTTTTTTCCTAAAGTTTGTTAGGTAAAGTGGGATCAGATCAGATTCGAAAATTCAAAATTTCATAAGCTAGAATAAGACATATGCATATAGAGACACATCTATACGAATGCATGCTTGCTTAGACATAGAGTCAGGGGGTTTTCCCGCCAAAAATTTCAGCACACCTCCTCGGGTCAGATGTTCTCCTGATACCAGGAGCAATTTTCGACTTAAAATTTTTTAAATTCTGATTTTCGTAAGCGAGAGAGACATGCAGAGAGAGAGAGAGTCACATCTATACGAATGCATGCTTGCTTAGACATAGAGTCAGGGGGTTTTCCCGCCAAAAATTTCAGCACACCTCCTCGGGTCAGATGTTCTCCTGATACCAGGAGCAATTTTTCGACTTAAAATTTCAGAAAATTCTTAATTTCGTAAGCGAATGAGACATGCAGAGAGAGAGAGAGCGAGAGAAAGATCTATACGAATGCATGCTTGCTTAGACATAGAGTCAGGGGGTTTTCCCGCCAAAAATTT
>OX451212.1:1674074-1718089 GCA_949628255.1 Macrophya alboannulata | reverse complement strand
GGAGCAATTTTTCGACTTGAAATTTCGAAAATCCTAAATAACTTGAGCATATACAGCCTCGCATAGAGACATACATTTGTACAACTACATATGTATGCTGAATATAACGCTGAATTGAGACTGGGTAAGTTTGGAAACGAGTTCAAGTGGGACTAGGTGAGTTTGGAATAGAGCTCAGGATTTTTAATGGGGGTTGGTTTAAAGAAATTCAATATGAATACTCTAAATTGATATTTATTTATTAATAATAGAAACAATAGATATATGTATATAGGTATATGGTATATATATATATATTTTTTTTTTTCAATTAACAAGAATCGTCTTAAACAAATATTCGTAACTTCATATATACATATGTATGCTAGATAAATATAATTATAAATTCGAATCTCATCTGCTAACTGGACGCAGTAATTCTTGAGCAAAATTAGCAGATGCTAAATCGGCAAGTTGTCTTGGCGTTTGACCTAGCATATCAATAGCTTCAGGATCAGCTCCATGATCGAGTAGATATTGTACCACTTCTCCTTGGTTGTGAAGGGCGGCAAAATGCAATGATATTCTTCCGGAAACATCTCTTTCAGATAAATTTACTCCGGCAAGGTAATACGACGTTAATCTATTCACGTTACCGATTGCTGCTGCTAAACACAGGCGTTGACCAATCCAACATCCGCAACCGGATATATGAGCTCCACATTGGACCAGTAATTTAATCACCTGTTAACGATAATTTTTTTTTGTCTATTATCTTTATCGAAATTTATGTTTCTGATATGTTCAATTTCGATCGATTCGATTAATGAATCTTTTCTTTATTTCTTTGATTACTATTATTTGAAATATTTTATTCTTCATACGTACATCGTGATGATCGTTTTCTATAGCGTCGATCAAAGGTGTACGATCAAATCTATCCCTCAAATGAACACTCGCACCATTTTCAAGGAGATAACGAACCACTTTTAAACAGCCCTGAGATGCTGCGAAGTGAAGTGGAGTTCGTAAATCAGCATTTGTCTCGCAGAAATCAGATCCCTTTTAAAATAAATACGATTTATTTTCGATAATTGAATACTTGTCTTCATTGTAAAGAGAGAAAAAAAAAAAAACGACATGATATATAGACTAAATAAAATAGCTGTATTTCTAAGAAGTAATTTTTACAATATATTCGTATTGTATAAGATTATATATGGTAATTAATCTTTGAACTTTACCAATCATAGATATATCAGTATTTTGATAAAGAGATTATCAGAGTTTTATGAACTTGGAATTATGTTATAAGGTCACACGGTATAATGATAATCATATGACGCAATATATATATATAAAATAAAGATAATATAACTCACGTATTCTTTGATAGCCTTAAGTTTTTCAATATCCTGATCGATAATCGCCGAAGCTACCATTCCGGGGAATAACGTATTTCTTAATTTAACAATATCGCCTTGTGAACTGAGGTTCAGACTTCTAGCCACGGTGTCCAATAGGTCACTTGCCTTTCTATCGCTCGGTCTATCGCTGGTCAATTCACCTCGGATATTCTTCGACATTACATCACATTTCTTTTTCAAGTCCCATTCAGACTTTGACAAGACGTAAGACAGCTTTGTGTAAGCGGCTTCCGGGGTCATGTCAGAACCCGATAAAACGCCTTTAGGATAAAATAAATGAAAATTAATGAAACGTTCATCGAAATTCTTTATACTGAGAAAACTATCTGTCTGTTATTATTGCCAATTCTATTGAATAAAATCGTAACTACCAGCGTCTTGAAGCGTTTTTCCAGTCTGATAAATAGCGCTCACAGTACCCTGCGAGCACTGAGTAATGTTAACGATAATAACACCTCGTTTAACTGCTTTTCTAAATTCTTGAATAATGTCTTCTCGATTAGTCGGCATATTTCCTGCCCCGTATGATTGTAAAATCATTCCTTTAGTCGGCGGTTGTGTAGCCGCACCAATCATTGCGGTTGTAATACCAGGAAATAATCTCAGCATTGTAACATCCTCGCAAAGTCTTGTATCCACATTAAATTTCGCGAGTGTTTGGGGACGGAATATCGCCCGGTAATCAGCTAAAAGTATCAATCAAAAAAAATATATAGAATATAGATAGAACAAGGAAAATTAATTGAAAAAGAAGCAATTAATACATATTTTCATATCTTACTGTCGATTGAAATCCCGGCTACCGCAAGAGGCACGTAATTCGGTGAATGAAAGGCCTGAAAAGCATCGGCAGTCCTTTTGCTGGTGCGATTTCCCCGCATAAGTTGGTTGGCAAAGAAAACGCAGACTTCTGGTATGTTGTAATTACCAGCGATTAAAAGTGAGGTAAGAAAATTGTCGAAACCGTCACTCCGAGGTTCGAATATTGATATTTGAGAGCCGGTTACTATCACAGTTTTACCCAAATTATTTAGCATAAAAGACAAAGCGGAAGCGGTGTAACTGAGGGTGTCCGTACCGTGGAGAATGACGAAACCGTCGTAATCTGTGTAGTATTTCTAAAAAGCAATGCTTTTCACAGTTAATTTGGACTCGAAGATAAAATTATTTTAATTTCGAACCGTTCTCGCGATTAGAAGATTCTCAAATCCCCTACCTTAATGTCTTTCGCTATGCAAACCCAATCCGCGACTCTCGCATTACTGGAATCAATCAGCTTGTCGTATTCCAGTACCTTGTATACAACCCTTCGTTTCTCCGAGGTGACTCTGTCCTTGAAAAAATGTTCAGAGATCATATTTGATGCTTTACTTTTACTTTTTTATCATTCTAATGTCAAAAAGTGGTATAATTTCTTTCTCTTCTATCGGCATGTGCTTAGAAAATGATTGAAACGCGTAATAACTTGAAATTACGAAATCTAAAAGTCGAAAGCGAAAGGTCGTGTTGCCTCAGCCCGAGTTGCGAAACTCCAGCCAATTAAATGGTAACGATTGATCGATTAATTTTAATATATTGGTATTATTGATCGAATATAAAGCGAGTAAATAATTCATCAATGTATATAATATATAATATGTATCTTACGGTAGAACTAGAGGCCCGTTTTCACCGAAATTTTTTAAAGCGTATTCCTTGTCGTGCATTTGAGGATAATTCCGCAACAATTTGATAATGGCATTCGGGGTTGGTACGAGAGCTGAAACGATGAAAACCGATCAATTTTACCCTTAACATAATAAGATTTGCAATTTTTAATTTTCTTTGTCATGTGATTGTATTACTCAAGTTTATCTCAACTCCGATTATAATTTTGAATAATATTCATATGTATCATACGTATTTGCAATTAATTTAGTTATATACATGGCGAATTGTGCAACAAATATTTTTACTCGAAATCACAAATTTTTTATATTATTATTCTTATAGCCTCATTTTTATTATCAGTGCCACGCGACTGGTTTCCTAATTATTATATACATATAGCTATATGTATAAATGCAGAATGGTCAATCAGATTCGCAAATAAATTATTATAGCCTTGATCTTCGACCAACAAGTTTCTGTGTGATAAATGACTCATAGTTTTGTCTTTCTTACGATTTGGATCAAAGAGTTTGAAACTAGCTCTTTATAGGTTTCGTCATTTTATTACGTTTTTTGTTCTTGTTAATTTTCAATTATTATCAATTTTTTTTTTTAATCAATGACTGAAATGTCGCGTTTTTATACCTCCA
This sequence comes from Macrophya alboannulata, assembly GCA_949628255.1. Classification (NCBI taxonomy): domain Eukaryota; kingdom Metazoa; phylum Arthropoda; class Insecta; order Hymenoptera; family Tenthredinidae; genus Macrophya; species Macrophya alboannulata. The sequence goes on along the minus strand of OX451212.1, from coordinate 1,714,383 downwards.
GACTTGTTTCTTGTCATTCCTATAGTCCCACCGGTATAAATGACCAAAACTCGTCCTTCCAAATCTCGATTTCCTGCACCCTGCAGTTTCCCCTGCATTATCGAAGTCCCCGGGTTACTGTAAAGTTTACTCAGACGTTATAGAGTCGATTTTTTTTTTCGTTACAAAAAATAACTCGAATAGATAAATGAGAATTATTTATAATTCACTTATTTACCAAGAACATCGTGTCTCACTTAATCCATCGAGCGAAGAATCCATCGAGGTGTACATATCTCGTTTAAATTTTCAGCGAAATACTTAAGCTATGATTATAAAACTGATTTACAATTATTATCACGATATAATTGTCACGTTGATAATTAATAACAATCGACTGATTATAGCCTGAAGTAAAATTCGTTTTAAATTTAATCCACACAAGTCGTATGTAGTATTTTAAAACTATATGAACCGCGGTGGTAGATAAGCGTCGAATAACAGCTGAGTCAATGATCGGTCAGTCGCTCGACCGTACAGAAATTGCTATACCCGTTTAAATTTGGACTGTGAACGTACGTACCGTACGTATGTATGTACATTACGACATGAATTACGCGTACGAGACGGCTGTTCTACAATGACTGAACGTTTTGAACTGTTCGCTGATCTATAAACTGGTATATATGAGACACACTAAGTGTGTATATACCTATGCTGCTGCAGTTTCTAATAATAATAATAACTTATCAGAGTTATTTCCCTTTCCTTCGCATTCCTGTAACACTGTATATGTACAGGGATAAAGATCAACGTGAGATTTTACATATTAAAGTACAAGAATATAATACGGTGTTTGCTATGCAATTTATTGTTACTTTGACCAGTAGTTTATAGTACAATTATACTATAAACTACTGGTCAAAAGATATCAAACGTAATTACGATCAAATATATGTAATTATATAAAATTCGACGTAGTTGCAGATTTTATTGTACCATAGGAATTAATTTTTTTTAATTTTCTCCAGAGTTAATATTGCAACAAACTTTTAGTTATGATATCAATGGAGCGTTTCCTTTAGTTTAGAAAAAAATTGCTACTATAAGCTTAATGTTAGATTAAAATAACATACAATCAGACATCAAGTTACAAAATTATAGGAATCAATAACTTTCAAATTCTATATCTATCGCAGAGTTCGAAATCTATATTCGAAAATAATAATTATTCTAATAATTATAATAAATACTCGACTTGTATTGGAACTTTATTATTATACCTATACCTCAGATCAGCAAGAACAGATGCTCGAAATATTTGCTAATATAAATTCGCAGCTTAGGTAAATGATTAGGAAGTATATAATAATTAAGTTAAAGAGAAGGAAGTACGTCACTATTAGATTCTTGTGTGTCTTTATTCTTGTACATACAGCTGTCGACAGCTGTCAATCTGTACAATTAATTAGTCATCTCTCACTAACGTGTAAGTAAGATATTTTCTGAAGCCATCTGTCTTGTAGTTAAAGATCTCGTATAATTATAGCTCAATTGTGTATTTTTGTATAGACCATAAGTTTTTTTTAGCAATTTCAAAACAGATGGGTAGAAATCCCGGTAAATATTAAAATATAATATAAAGACCGATTTGTTAATTGCGCTAATTGACGAAGACCGACGAGTGACCTCTCGGCAGTATCAATTTTTTCTTTAGATAATATTCTGCGGCGCATATATTTGCACTGTGGGATTTTCCGTGTATACATGCGTTTATATGAGCTGTTTTTTCATAAAGCGTCAATAACATTCGATTAATCGTTGTTTTGGATTTTTTATTGATTTATTTTTTTGCATCATGGAATTTCCATTTCTTAATATCGTTGTAAGAATTCGTTGATATAATAAACAATGAAAATTAAATTTAGTGAAAGGAGTAGGAAGATGAGAAAAGATTTAAATCTAGGATCCGAATCGTCAATAAAATGCGAATTTTAAATTTTAAACGCCAAATTAATGAGCTCCAATTATTTTTAATCAAATTTTGGTTTTGTAGAGGATCGTATATCAGTTTTTTATTTTTTTTTCGCATGATATTCGCATTTACTGTTGTTCATTAACTATCGACAACGATTATGGATATATTTTCAATGTTCGTATCAAAATTGGGAATCCCCTCCGAAAAGAACGACATTCAAATAATTATCAGCGCTTAAAATTGGCGGGAAATGTTTCGTTAAAGTCCCACCAGCCGGTGCTGGTTGAATAAAAAGATGAGATGATCAATACACCATTCGCGTGCATCGAAGTGTTGTAACTACCATAAACCATTGTTGTGTTTACCGTTCACTGACATCGTCATATTCTACCCTGACAATTAGTCGCCTAAAAAGTGTCGAAGCAATAATAATAATGTACATTATTAAAACTGCAGTTTGCTAAATGGAGGCAAAACTAGCTGCCTACAGGATTCGTAAGCGCAAAGAAGCGATGGTTGAATCCGTTAAAAATTCCGTAAAAGGCGTACTGACATGGGGAAACACGGACGACCCATCCCCCCCGCCTCCACCCGCATACGTCGAACTTGAGGTAAGGTTATGTTATGTTATTTTGTCTTTATACATATTCGTCGAATTATTATGTTTATAATGTTGATTTTTTTTACCACTGTAAAATTGTATATTCTTATGTATTTTTTTTTTTAATTTACGGTTATAACCAACAAATAAGAAGACGAAAGAACCCGTGTGCAGCTTCACGGTTGTCAGAAATCCGGACACACATTTATAAAAACCATTTCATATCTTTATTTTCTCTTTTTTTTTTTTTTCTTATAAATTATCCGATTTTCGTACGTTCAGATAACATCTAAAATTTAACAATATTATATTCTTGATATTATAGCTGATATCAGTTTTAACAATATTTACATATAATTAGGAAATATAATCCTCTTAAGTATGAATAGTTGTTTCTTACAATTATACTCAGGGTTTGTCAGTATTGTTAGGAATCTAATAATAACGACTATCAGTTATTGATATAGATACAATTCAAACAGTAATGATCAGTAATCTACTACATACGTAAGCTATTTACACTCGTAAGTGTCCAAATAAAAGTAGGACACTTATTTCACACTACATATCCATACATCCATACTTTGAATAACTTTCTAAATGGTCAACCAATTCGAAGATTTAAAGGACCTCGTATTTGTCCTTTTGTAAAACCGGGTTTAGTCAAATTTTATGAAACTCTCCATGGGCCAAGACCCCCTAAAGTTAAGGGTTTCCGAAATATTCAAGTATGTATAAAATTTCGAAAATTGCAGCTGGCTCGCAAATAAACTGACTTTTTTTTTTTAAATTACTCTCGAAAACTTGTTCTTTATGATGAAACAACGAGCCTGAAGAAAACTCAGCTGTTGATATTAATATTTAGAGGTCGCTCATTGCTGTTTTATTTTCCTTTTTAAGTACAATGGGAAATGTTCTGGTGGCACTTTTCGATTTTTATATCTAAAGAACTAATCTACCTGGAAAGATTCTGCATAGCTAATTTTGTTCGGAATTGAACGCTCTACAAAATCGATCTCTTGGTCTATTTCCAGTAATCTGACCGTTTCCAAGTTATTCATGGTTATTAACCGGGTTATCTTAACTTTAAAATATCTTTGAAACCCTTAATTTCGAGGGGTTTGGTTCGTTGAGACTTTTAATCGGCATGGTTTGAAAAATTCCAACATACTCCAGTTTCGTGGAATTTGATTAAAATTTTACTTTTACGTAAAAACAGACATGGGCTTCTTCAAAGATTTAGTATTAAATTTGCCAAAATTAATTACAGAATTGCGTTCATTGGACAATTATTCGGATAAACTATGTCTACTAAGTTTTAATAATTGAATAAAGTATATAATTCAGACCTCGATGATAAGAGATCAAGAGATCTTTGAACAAAAAAATTTCCTGCTTTATTAACAACGGTTATCGGTTTGGGTTAGTGGTACAGGACAATGTAAACAGTACTGCAACATTAAGAATTGAAAGGTTCCAGGATAGGGAGGATATAGAGAGTATCCAGTCTGATGAGAGCCTAGATTTGACGCCAGCGCAGAATCCGGTAGTGACTCAGGTCACTTACCTGCTCTACTTCCTCCTGTGGGCAACACTTTACATGATTGCTCTTCAGTTTGAATTTGGCGCTGTCTACTTTATACTTTCTTCTTTAGTTTTAATTTGGAAGAATACACGATCCGGTCCTAAAAAGAAGGGAGAAATTAGTGCCTATTCTGTATTTAATCCAAATTGCGAAGCTATCGACGGTACTTTAAACGCCGAACAATTTGAAAGGGAAATAAGATACGGAGCTTCGAGCGTTCGCTAAAATATATATATAAAATATATATATATGCAATAATAATACAGGAATTTATTCGAATTATGTAAACGATTGTTATCATTGTATTTCCAAATTGTAAAATTAATAATTCCCAAGAAACTTGTTATTATGCCTTTTTATTAAATATCACTCACCTTAATACTCCTCTTCCATTTTACCGATTTAAGTACTCGACTAAATACATGCGTATCGTCTTCCGAACGTAAATATTTCTCTCTTTATTCTTAAAAATCGTTTATAATTTTATTTATTTATTTATTTGTTTTCTTCAAATCACAGAAATCTGATCATCGTTTAATTGACAATTTCAAATCGAAAAATACTTTTTAGCTTATCGTGTAGACAAATAATAGTTAATCCATCTTCAATCACTGGAAACAAACAAAAAAAAATATATATATATAACGAAATCACTTGTTGAAATAATTTTTATCAGTCTTAATGCTAAGAAGATTGTTTTACCTATTTTCAAGTGCTTTTTTTGTGCGAGAACAGTCATCCTTCCTGTAAAACTTCAAACGCATCGTCGTAACATTTTAACATATTATCGAGAAACGAAGATAACGCTTCTTCGGATTCAGTCAATAATCCGGGGATCAATGCCAAATTTGTTTTCGATCGGAATTTTTCATCCGGGCACAATAAGGCTCTGTCTAAATCCATCAGCAAGTCATTCGTCATTCGACTAGCCAGTGAACTGTAACATATTAAATTTCCCTTTAGAATATTCGAAAAGAAAAAAAAATTAAGAATAGCAAAAATCGTAATCACCTGGGATCCTTAACGCCGTTTATTCTTTGACTCAAGATTTGCGCACCGATCACCAATTTCTCTATCGTCGATGTAATTTGCTCTGAAAGATTCGCAAAAGTTGAAGTTCGGAATGATCGTATAACGGGATTTCATTGATCGGAGTAAATTACCTTTGACTTTGCTCAATTGCGGAGACTTGATCATTTTTAATGCGATTTTTACTCCGCGTTCAAAGTCTTTTGGATCCCAATGCAGACTTGAGCTTTCCGAGAACTTCCAGACATTGAGACCAATGATTTTGGTAAGTATTCTGCGATATGGTAGCTTCTCCCTTTCATTACTGAACTCTGTATCAGTGGCATTACTGGTTTTCTAAAAAAAAAAAAACAGAAAAGTAAACAGAATTAAACTCTCAGACTTATGGCAGTCTTCGAAATTTCGACTATATTCCACTACATACGAACGATAGCGAAGCATGTGGGATGTCTGATGCGATTCTGGGCGCAAATATCTGGCTTTGTGAATCGTCTCCGATTTTACACGATTCAAAAACTCTACCATAATCGGATTTAGATGCAGAAATTGATTCTCCCGCTGTGGCAAGAACTACTGATCTCACTATCTCAGATCCAGACGCAACAAGACATCCTCCTTCTATTTGCAGAAGAAAACGTTAACTGTAATTTTCGGGAATTCGATTACGAAAGTAAAAGGGTGAAAGCTTTCGTATACTGACTCCGTATCGCGTTTCCATGAACAGCTAAGTAAGCTACTATCCTAGATTTCAGATACTTCGAAAGAATATCGGTACAAGAATCATTCGGTTCATCAAAGAAACAGAATATGATCGTTCTTTGTGGTTGCCAGTTGTGAACTGTCCTCAGTTTTCCAAAAATCTGAACCAACTCAAGAGCCAGACTGGTACCATCTCCACTGACAGACAGCACAACCCATCTGTCTGAAAATGAAACCAAGAATTAGACATTTTGTAGCATATTTTAGTATTTGTATAGTTCAGTGAATTGTCATTTTTCTTAAACATCGATCTAAAGAATCTAAAAACTGGAGTATATGTAAGACAGTATATTGCCAAATAATAGCTCACTCCGTGATGTTCCGTAATAAATTTCGAACATCATCGTCTACGATAAATAAAGGTGTCACATTCGTTGATTCATTACCTGGCTCATAAGATCCGCGCAGAGTAGCAACGATGCTCGATCTTTGTTGTACAACTTTATGGAATAGACCGGAATTCGAAAGAATAGTCTTGACGGTTTCGTGGTCAGAGGAATCGTCCTTCTTCCTGCATCAAAAATGCATATTCTGCATGTATACAGACGTTTGACGATAATTATTTTGCCTGATTCCAATCCTAACGATAAATCAGAATTTAAAATAAACGCAGACGGATGATCGTTGCGATTTTACGAGATCGTAATATCGAATACTACGATAAATGATCTGGTAGTACATACACACGGTGACTTATATCCCATTACAAAAATTTATCTATTTTAAACATCTCTCAACCGTGTTTATGAACCTGTCTCGTTAAAACGGATGACGCCGTTTCGCCATCGCATCTTAAAATCTTTAATTTTACTGTTCCCGACCGTGATCTATAACCGTTATACCCAGTTTTGAAAATAGTTATATTATAGTATACAATATGCGAATTTGTAGATTTTTTATATTCGAATAAGAACGATTTTTTATTTCTTTTGTATTTCTCTCTATGCGATTGAAAACGTCGCCAAAATTTTTCCCATCGCAGTTAATAATATTCGGGTAAATATTATTTTGAGAAAAGTGCAGGGATAGTGGATACGCTTATATTTTCATATCGCTGTTACAGATGTTGTGTTCGGTTATAAGCGGGTCAATCTAAAATTGAAATACACACGTATAGCTTGGGGGACTGCATCCACGATTCGTGCAGTAAATATTTTTCATGCCTGGAGGGAGTTTATTATAAGATACATAAATATTATAGGAATTCAACGGAGGGAGAGTTTATAATTATACACATATACCGAAAAGTATTCTCTGGCCAGATTGACCTGTCCGCATGATATCGTACGCATATAAAAATATTGTCCGAGGACATCTATTTTTTGGCACTTTGGTCTTTTTTATGTCCACGTGCCATGCCGTGACGCACGCGTACGATGTACCCGATCTTTGGACACTGAATAAAATATAGTTGCGGTCCTAAGTTTTATAATTGAATGTATATTGGGTGCGATAAGCTCGTGTATCATATCCACATCGTCAACGTACGTGAATTGAAAATTTTCAAACGAGGTATTCTGAAGTAACTCTTCCAAAAGTAGATTATACGGCAGCTGTTGCACAGTTCCAGTGATTTCAACGACGTCATTGGCTAATAATTCGAGGCGTTTTCGTTCCTCGCGCAATTGTGCATTTCTTTCGGTGGTTATTCTGCCCAGTAGAAATCCACCGAGAAGTGCCAAAAAACCGATGAAAAATATGAACGAAAAGCACATTCGCTTTGTCACAAACTCACTCGATTCCCCAAAACCTCTTGCCGGCGACATTCCCATTTGAAAACTTAAAACGCGATGCATAGTGGAAAATATTTGCATATATTAGACAATATAGAATTTTTTTTTTATTTTTTTTTAGCGTATATAAAAAAACGGTATAGTTTTCAGTTTAGATTTCGGGAAATCATAATTGTAAATGCCATTTACTTTATCAAGATACACGCGAGTTTCTATCCAACTTAATAAATCTTTGTCACCAAAATTTAAACCGCGACTTTTCCGCTTATTCCATTCTCAATAAATGTTGGCTACAAACTGCGTGGGGACATAACTGCTCACGTATTTTTCAAGCGTGTTACTTTTTGGCTTGACTCCCACCTCGACAGAGCTTATTTTACTCTCTATACTGTGCGTATCAAATCGGCTTCTCGAAACGACACTTTATTAACTGTCGGAAAGATTAAATGCTCAGTGAGGCGTAATTTCAGTCTTAACAATCGATCTGTTGATACACAGAATACTTTAAGACTGAATATAATAATTGTTAGTTATTTTTAATAAAGTATATTATCATTCGTTCCTAACGTAGAATCGCGTTTACCAGTCACACGTAGAGCTTGTTTAACTATTATACTAATTCCGTGAATGTGCCGAAAATCTCGTGAACATTTTTCTACATCATTATTTATCGTTCTGTAGAAATTATTAATGAGTCCAACGATACGGACGATTCGTATTTAATCCCGCCTAGATATTTGCGGCGAAAGTAGTTCGTGAAATTTCTACCAGAGTAGCGGACTGGCGCTACCTCTTGGTCTAAACTATCGCACCATCTATGGAGAGAGTTTCTAAATAGCATTTGGACAAGGCGCAATTCAACTCTCTCGGACTGAGGCAACGACCTTGAACTTGAGTAGCGGCACCTGCTCTCACGGGGTCAGTGGCCCTTGCGGCGTCGAACAGTACGCATGGGGTTAGCGCTTACGAGATTCAATATGAATACTCGGAACAGATATTTATTTATTTATGTATTTATTGATATATTGGAACCAGGGTTGCGGTAACAATACAACATAATATAATACCGTATTTTGCAAAGATGCAAAGCATCTTCGACGAACTATTTTTGTTGCGAAAATAGGTCAATGAAAAATTAATATTGATTGAACTGCACTGATCCTTTGTATTTAATAACGATGATATATATTTCTTTTTTGGATTATATTTGAAAACAAATATGTATAAATTAGTACGCATGTATAGTGGATATAATATCATTTCTTTAACATCTTCATTACATGATACTTGGGTTTTTTTTTTTGTTTTTTTTTTTTAATTAATATATATTTTTATATTATTCAAGTTCGTGGTATATTTAGTGACTTATTCATTCGATATAGGTATATGTATGTATAGGCATCCGAAGGCTTCACAGATTCGAAAAACGTTTTCAAATATTAATGAAAACAAAAACAGAGAGAAAAAGAATGAAGGATTATTAACTGATGTAATACGGGATAATCCCATTAAGCAGATGATTATTATATGAGTTCACAATTTTATTAGAATTTTAGTAAACGGGCACTTTCAATTAAATAACAGACGAAACATAACATTCTTAAGTTTTTGTACCTGAACATTGGTAATACAATATTATTTCTTCATTAAATTTTAACATTCAACAATATATGAATTGTTACGATTAACTAACTTTCAAATTAATTTGCCTTTTACTAAAGAACATTTCAATTTGAAAAAAAATATACATATATATACCAAATATATATATATTTATTACCTATTTTATATAATGTATGTATATGTATATACTATGAGGTATGATATGAATGATGTTGATTATAAATGGATATAGACGCGAGAGACTCAAACATATTTATTTATTATTTAGTTATAATATATCGATCAATTATTCCATATAGCAAACATGCATTCAAAATAATTGGTGCTGTAAATAATCGAGCGACGTTAATCAATTGGTCTGATAATCATTGCGGTATATAATAGTATTACATATTTATAGTATGAAGAAGAAAGAGAAAAAAAAGCATGATAATATGGAACCAAAATTGACGAATAATTTTTATAACTAATATGTTTTTTTTCGGCTTATCGATTCTCTTGAGGAATAAAATAAAAATAAAAAAAAAAAAAGCTGTACTATGAAAGAGATTTATTAGCTTCATAATTTATACTCGTTGATTATGCATTTTATACTACTCTTATAATTCATCAAAGAATAAAAAAAAAAGAAGAATTCTAAAAAATGGAGTATTATTACATCGCAGATATTGAACACTTAAATGATTTATATTTGGATAACGATTATAAACTTGTGCTCAAGTTACAATTCGTTTATTTAATTGAATAATCATTTCTGGCTCATTTTCTCGAAAGTTATGAGTATTTTTTTAGGACATTATTTCTCAATAACATGATAGCACGATCATTAGGAATTTATTTTCAAACTAAATAATCACCTGTATGAATTTTTTTTTTTTTCTTCCCTTCATATCGTTCCACAATTGAAATTGTTTAGGCAAAACGTTATGCTGAATTTATCGCTTAAATAAAAAACAAAAAAAAGAACAAAAAAATTTTTTTTTTTTCATCTAATTTTAGTTGTGTTCAATACACAATTTGTTCTAAACGGATAATACAGTATCTCTTATTATATACAGGGATCCTTATCATAATGTACATACATACCATACTTACGATTACATTTGAACAGATTAAATGTAATAATAAATTTACATTATTTATTTATTTATTTATTTAATGATTACTGTTATTATTAATTAATGTGTTATTTCTTTTCGTCTTACTTTTCTTTTCGTATCATTATGATAATCATTATTATTATAATTACAATGATAGTTAATAATAGTATATATACATCGTGTCACCACCATCCATGAGAAGCGGAGGTGTTCGAACAAAAAAAAAAGAACAAAAATAAAAAAAATTAAAAATTAAAAAAAAAATGTAATAATAAAACAACAGGAAAAAAGCATAATACAAGATGCAATTGATTTATGGCTCAGTTGAGAGATTAAAATCAATGGCCCACAAGGTATAGAAATTTGAACACCATTCTCTTTGGGTTTTATAGATAATGATAAAGCTAAATTAACGTAAAGTTATTTGTTATTAAAATGAATTAACAACGATCAACATCTTTGATACAGATCAGAAGCATCATAAAATCATAATTATAATTTTTTCTTCATTTTTTTATTTTTTTTATTTTTATTCATGTCAACGGCAAAGTCTGCAAGTATTCGTTCAACTTACAAATAATTCAATGAATAAAATTTCGTTTAGAAAATGTTTTTCAATACTTATTATTATTTGTATATAATATATGAATTTTTTTTTTTTTTTTTACTCAATCATATTCATTTACTACAAGAGAAAAATCATAGTCAGATTTGAAATGAATTAAATAATTCACGCCACGTAATAAAAAAACCTTCGGAAAGTAACTAAGATCTATTTTCTTTTTTTTTTTTAACATCACAGATTTGGAAGTAATTGCCAGTGACATAACGGTAACGAAACAAAATATCAATCATCATATTGATATAATTATTAGTTTTTTTTTTTTTCAAGTTTTTTCTTTTCTTTTCTCCAATTGTAAAATATTATCAACATCAGAATGATATTCTTAATCCAGAGAAACAAAAATAAAAAATAATAATCATTTTAGATCTCACATTATATCTTATCATAATGTGAATTAATACACATAATTAAATCAAACACAGAAATAATGTCGCGCTGTTGAAAATATACATTATAGTTCGACTATGACAACAGAGCGGAAAGGTACGGAAGTTATTAATTATTCTAACTTGTATATATATAATATGAACTGAGAGAAACGAGGAAAACAAAGAGAAAAAAAAAAAAATTAAAATTAAAGATATATGTATATCCTAAGTTTTGATATAACAATTACAACGACGAAGCAATTCTAATTTATACGTAAATAAACATTATTATTTGTATCATTGTAATGATACAGGTATTTTATGATACAAAATACCATCCGGCAAAGATGCTTAATTATTATTTTTGTTTTTATTCATTATTTCATTTTTATTTTTGTTTATCTTTTTATTTATTTATTTTTTTTTATACTTTTTTTCTTTTTTTTTTTCTTTCTTTCTTTCCTTTATTACCAACAAGCAAAAAACTTTTCATTAATAATACGTTTATATTTGTAATTTAATTTATACAACTATCTTCTGAAGGCAAAAAGGACAACGGTACAATCAGACTGCAGGCATTTATGAAAGCAAACGTACGTTACCTTCACCGCGTAGAACAGTAGTTTATTTATCGTAGCGAATGTAAAAAAAAAAAACTATCATTGAAAACGAATTAATAAATAAAAATCATTTCGTTATACATTAAGATGCAATATATGTATAATATGTATGTTTTTATGTATGTATGTATGTATTTTATGTATACATATATTGAAAATATTTTTTTTTCTTCCCAAATTTAATCTTCGTACAGAATGCTGTAGTAATTAAACATGCCTTCAATTAATATACTCAATTTCTATGATATCCGCCTGACATTATTGTCCTTCCACTAATCTGTGTTACTATATTTCGATTATATGTTATTATTATTATTATTATTATTATTATGTACTTTTATTAATCTTTTTTGGTATGCTATAATGTATAGTATAATATAGTATAGTATAGTATAGTATAGTGTGAAAGCACATTATGATAATTTTATTATTTTTTTTATTACTTCAGAGTTATTTTAAAGCAATGAATGACACGTATTTGGCTTAGAGAACATCTTTAAACATGGTAACGCACTAATTTCAACATTTTCAGACTTTTTTTTTTTTATTCAATCCCTAAATCGCCATTGAAATATTCTAACGAGAAAAAAGGAAAATTCTAGCGATGCTTCAGCTTTGCATTACCTCTCTGCTTGCTTACACATGTTTGGATAACTTTTCAATATATACACTCGTACGTGTTTATAATTTGGTTGCAATCAAGCTTGACGATTATTTTTCCCCCGAAAACAGGTAGCGTGAAACTCTTCAGCAGATATAATAAAAATATTAGGATATCTAGGCGAAGCTTATATTAATACCGAATTAAGGCGTGAAAACGAATAACAGCCTAACACATGTCATACAGAACTTGTTTAAATATTGGACTGTACGTACAATGCATGGGCAAGAAGTTAATTGATAATAACTATTAATATAGTTTTAAAAGATTTAACAATTATGCCATTTTATTGATCAATAATTTATTTCATATACCTTGTTGTATGTATTTATGCGTGATGAAACAAAGCCCCTCAGAAGTTACTTTTAATTTAATTTAATTTAATTTAATTTATTTTAATTTAATTACAATGTATTGCTTTGATTTAGCCAGAGTACGGAGAGAAAAAAATAAAAATAAATAAATAAATTCAAATAACGTAAGATTGAAGTTAGGACGACGATGATGTTTATTAATGCTTGGCTTATGTAACAAAACCTATTGATAAAATTTATATTTATATGTTTGTTTGTTTGCTAGTTTTTTTTCTATAATTTGCATTGATGCACACACACAGTAATGGTCCAATCATTTGGGATAATTATCAACGTTACATACACAGCTTTGGAGATTAATGTTGATTAAATTTGTTACCCGCAATGCGTAAACGTTATTTCAAAAGTATAAAATAACAAATTCAACGTTGTTGACGAACAAATAGTGATATGGCACCGTTAACAATATATCAACTTATACCAATTTCATACACTCGCCCTAATATTATATAATCTAAAGTCTCGATTTAACATAAAAAAAAAGAAAATTAAAAGCATAGATCGATGTGTTTACTTGATTGCTTTTTTTGTTTTTTTTTAGCTACTTGTGATAAATGATGTATACCTATGAGTTGTTTGATAAATTTCCCATAATTTTAATCTAATCGTGGTCAACGGTTTAAAATAAAAAAAAAAAAAACTTATTTCCAATCAAATGTGCAATAATAATATTTACGTCTGAACTGGTTTCATTCAACGTTAATCCAAATTCAGAGTAAAGTTTCTCGCGTTATTGAGAATAGATGCGATAATGCGTGTCTTCATTCATATAAGCGAAGCACCCCTTAGCACTAATCAATGGTACCCGAGACATGATAGATTTGAAATGAAAAAAAAATATATAATAAATTGAAATGAATCGAACGATAACTTTTTGATATGAAAAGAGTTTTTTTCTTTTTTATTATCTAAATTCAGAATCGATAGAAATAGAAAACCACAATAGATTTCAATGGAAAACTGGATTAAATAATTAAGAAAAGAAAAAAGATAGGAATATGTTTTTTTTTTTTTTGTCCAATTATCTAGAGCCGAATAAATTTAGAATTTATAATAAAGAATAAAAGTATCAATTATTAACCGACAATTAAATTTTACCAGATTTTTCTTGCCTAGAAAGTTCTATAGCAAAAGCTAAGTCTGCGTCTTCCTGTTCTCTACGTTTGCGCCTTTCCTCTTCGGCTCTTAAGCTCTGTTGCGCGGCTAACGCCAATTGTTGTTCTTCGGTTAACATCATAGATCCGCCGTTACCATTCCATGTTTTATTATTACGATTTTTTTTATCACCAAAAGATAGCTTGTCTTTTAAAGCATGGGCAAAATCTATACCAGACTTTTTACTAGATTTTTCAGCACCGGATAATTTACTAGTAAACGCATCGTTAATATCGTTTGTTTTCGACTTTGGATCAACAAAATTATTCGTAAAATCAGCTTCAAAAGCTTTACTATTTTTGTTAGAGTCCGAAAATGCGCTTCCAAAATCTGTATCAAATTTGTTAACTATTTTATTATCAGTTTTACTTTTAGTCAATGGAAATGTGTTTGAAAAATCGGAATCAAAACCTTTTGGAAATGAATCCTTACCGGCAAACCTTGAATCTGTTTCAAAGCCAAAAGGATCGAGCTTACCGGTACCAACGATCTTTTTGTTGGCGTTAGCATCTTCCATTTCGAACGGATCTGGGATATCGAACGGATCCATGTATCTGTAGTCTCGGAATGGATCTTCGGTAAAGTCTGGTAGTTTAGTAGCCGACGTTGATGTTGTTAGCGGTCTGCTCGCTGGTCTCGGCGGTGCCAGTCGACTAGGAACTGGTTCTGGCTGAAGCATGTTTTTTTTTTTTTTTTGGTCACGAGTAAGTTTTGGTTTACTGAAAAATTTCAAGAAAAAACAATGCGGGAACCGCTAGTTAACATCTGGTGCCATCGGTCTGCTGCTGCTGTGAAAGATAACGCTACTAAAATAAAGAGAATCTAAATACAGGTCGATAACAGCATTTCTAATAAAAGACATGATCAATAAAATAAATAAATAAATAAATACAAATAAAGAAAGAAACTAATACTAAGTAATAATAGTAGAAAACTGTTATCGCCGTATAACAATATACATTCATGAATATATCAAATAAATAAATAAATAAAATGGGCTTGCGGCATGCTCCAGGAGTCAGGTCAGTGGACAAACTGAAAATTGTAACAGCATCTACCTAAATACGAAATAAATAAATAATTAAATAAATAAACAACAATTATTAATAAATACAATTATAAAATATTTCATGAAAATAGTCAGAGGAAATTATAGTATGGTATAATTATTCCAACAGCATTACTTGAAAAGTTAAAAAAAACATTTAAATATTCAACCTTAAGTGCGATCTAAAGTTTACAAACTGGGTCTACTTATAGATCGAATCCAAATAGCAGTAAAAACAAAAAAAGCATAAATATATTAATATTTGTGCATTAAGTTTAAACCGAGTAATTAATAAGTATTAACTTTTCAAATAACGATATATGTACTTATATTGTCATTGAATAAAACAGAATGAATATAACATACTGTGCAGAAGGACGAAGGGTATTTTGTAAGTATTGGAGAAGGACTGTAGGTTTTGTGGGAACACTGTACAATAAAATAGAATTAAAAATTGTTAAATATACGAAAGAAATAGGTAAAATGCTTAACTATACATAGACTAAACTCAGTAATCATAAAATTACTATGTAATTGTTGAAAAAAAAAATAAATGAAGAAAAATAATATCTTTATGAGAATTTTTCATTCGATAAACTCAGCATAATATAACACATGCTTATAACTTTGAAACGTAGCATCAAACGGTAAAAATTAACATCAAATCAAACTCACCTTTGCATCGAAGTTTGCGAAGTCAGCGAAGCCTGCGTTGGAAGAAGTAGACGTATTGAAAGCTATTTCGTTGTTATTATTTGCTACTGGTGCAGCAAAAGGATCCGAATTTGCATTAACAAATGGGTCTGGGGTTGGTGAAGGCGTTGGTGGAGCAGGAGCTGCACGCATTGGGCCTGCGCCAAGTCCTGAAGTGGGTCCTTGCGAAGGTCTGGGTGGCGCTGGTCTTGGCGGAGGTTGTTTAGCTTTTTTTGGTGGCAAAGCTGGACTAGGACTTTCAGGGCGTGTTGGTGCGTGAAGATTGGCGAAAGGATCATCACCGAAAGGATCTTTCACCGGCTAAATAAGTTTAAGTTTTCGTTTAATGGCCGAAGATTATCTTTGAAAAGTATACTAATCATTTGTGAGCACAGCTATGCATTTACATTCGTCATTATTTCAACTTTTGAAAAAACCGGATCCTCTTTACCTGCGCCACTCCCCCTCCTGGTGATTTAGAACTATTTCTTTTTCCATCTCCGAACGGGTCGAATGGATCTTGTTTTCCGGCTGTATCTTTATTGAATGCGGAAAATGGATCGGTCGAAAATCGTTCCTATTTATAGAAAAAAAACCACAATAAAAATTAGATTAAATTTCATCTTACGTAGATACTATTATCTTCCACGTAAAATTCAAATTCAAATGAAAATAAGACACTAACAGTGGTTGATGCAGAGTTGAAAGAATTTCCAAACGGATCAGTTCCCTGGGTGCCAAAAGCTTCCTTAGCTTTATTCGAAGTGAATGGATCCTGGTCATTAAAGCCGGCAGATTCCGAAGCTGTATTTGAATTTGAGAATGGATCAACGTCCTTCTCTTCAAATCCATTAACCTTCACTGGACTTTGATCGTCGTCAACTTTGTAGCTAAAAATACAAATTCGTTTATTCTATTTGGATTGAATTTTGAAGTAATATATGCAAAGTTCTGTCTCTAATTATAAAGTGAAACAAGATTAATCATCTATTTCTGATAAACACAAACCGTGGATCATGGAAGTCTGGCTCAAGTCTTAGCGTACTGTCTGGTACAAGACTAGCATCTCCAGCGGCGAGAGCAGAATCATATAATGCTATAGCGTCGGTCATTTGTCTCTGCTGTTCCTCCAAATGTGTTATTTTAACTTTAGCTTGACTAATCTGTAGCTGCGTATCTTGTAGATTTTTAGTCAATTCATTTAACTGATCTTTACTTTTAACTTGTTGCTGTTCTAATTGTTGTTCTTCTAATCGAAGACCTTCGAGTTCTTGTCTCTTTGAACTAAGTTCCTCTTCCTGGGTTCTTAATACAGATTCTTGCTCCTCAGCCTGCTGACGTAGCTTATCTACCTTTTTGTAAAAAAAATTTATAAATACGTTAATCTTTTTGTCCCAAGTCTTCAAGAAGTTATTTACAACATCGATGTGAATCTTTGGAATTCTCAAGACTGAGAGTGAACTAAAAAATACTTATGCATATTTCGCAGCTAAATAAAATTGATAAATTAGACTTTGGAAATAAAAATCAACGAGTAATCAAGTTAAACAATCTTAATTATTATCCTCTTTCTGATGTTTCATGCATATACCACATGTATTTATCAGTTAAAACTTGTAATAAATTTCATACTCCGCTATATTCTTTGAAGTTTAGTCTCGCTTATTTCAAATCATGCCAAATATTTAGAGTGTAATTGTGTGAATGAATGATGCTAAGTCTTGCAAAATTATTCATGATTTTATGTTCAGGTATAAGGGATAATAATATGAATCATATCACGATCGGTAAAACATGCTTAGAATTTTTTCTGTGGCATGCTAAATGTAAGAATTATAGATAGCGTATAATATATTAAATAATGTAAACATTTTATCATACCTTGTCTTGTTCCTCGCGAATCTCGTGCTCGACCTCACTCAATTCTTTATCTACATCAGCTCTCTACAAGCCAAATCGAAAAAAAAAGAAGAAAAAAACAAACAAACATAACGAAACCAAATCATAATCAAAGAAACAAAAAGAAATGCATAACTTTGTTTAATTATAAACTATAAAAAAATTATACTGAATTAATTACAATCAATAATTACTAAATATCAAGATTTTAATAATTTAATTTAATTTGATTTAATTTAATTTAACTTAATAAACAAAACTATTCATCAAATTTTTTTTCAAAACAACCATAAAATAATATCAGCCGCATATAAATAGTTTAAAAAATTTTCTACCACAATTCTGCATTGCTTCTATGAAAATACTATTTTAATGTGCATTTAATTTGATATTAAAGGTAACAGTATATTGAGCGGTATAAAGTAACAACGAGTAATGGCAGCAGGTTAATTTAAACTGTTATTCAAATTCAAGAAGCTTTACTAAGATCTGAATTATACTTTCTTCACACCACTCAATTCTTTGAAGTAATACTAAAATTTCTCATATACAAAAGCGAAGCAATACAATGATCATCAGGCAGGCTAATTGGTAATGCAGATACATGGACAAACTTCAATAAAAAACAATGTCTAATAATAATTTCGAATATATACCTGTGCTTTTAAATCGTTGAGTCTTTTTTGAGCCTCCCCTTTTTGGTTTTCCAACTGTTTCAAAGTCGAAGCTAAGGTATCAAGCTCGCTCTGAAGGCTCTTAATCTCTCCATTTTTTATCTTAATGTCAGCTTCCTTCTGTGCAATGTCTTGCTCCATTGTATGCCTCTCGCGAACCAGTTCAGCGATATCTTTGCTTATCATATCAAGCTCTGGGTTAGAATATCCGGAAACATTGTTGTTTTCCTGTAAAGATTCCAAGGATGAATGTACTATGTGCTTTGCCATGATAGATCTGGAGTAATTTGTTAATCTCGAAGATTTAACAAGCTTTCTAAAATACACTGCTATTCAGAGTTCATGAAATTTTTTACAATTTTTTTTTTACACACAAAAATATTGTTGCCTATTCCATGATATTAGAATATCTGCGCAGAATATTTTATCCGAAGTTCTAAAAGAAGAGAAAAAACGAACACGAAACAACAAAACTCTAAATGCTCCTACAGGACACCTTTTTATTTTTCTTGCTATCTTTACAGCTTTTTGTTGACCATTGATTTATTTCCAAACCCGTAAGACAGAATTCTAGCCTTGTATCCTATTCACTCAACACACCGCCCACACATTTTCTCTGTGACGTTAAATATCCTTCCATCTTTTTTCTTTTTCATCGTCTTGAAAGATGATGAAATTTTCGTCATTTACTTGACGCATACAAAATTCTCTTTTATACTCGTTAATAGATTTTGGACAAACTCTTCCAAAGCTATCTTTTCCGTATAGAGACTCGATTCTTGCTCTACTAGCTTCTTTGTGTAATTTTCTAACATATGTACAAGTTTTAATTTTTTCTCTCTCAAGAGCAGTTGCCGGTGATTTACGGTGTAGGAACGTTGGTAAAACTTTTATCGAATCACTTAGATCCAGATTTTTTTTAAACAGAACATTATTCGTCCTCGAATGATTCATTGTATGCATGAATTTGTTCAATGTTATCAAAATACTTCTAATGTTTGTCCAGTTTCAAGTTTATACAAAATTTTTCTATCATATATGAACAGCTTTTGGTACAAAGTTACAATTTGCCATTCAGAATGATGGTGACAAAATAAAAGAATGTAAAAGAAAAAGTTCAGATATTTGAAAATAAAAGACATTCAGTAGAAAAGAGATACGCAAGGGACGATGAATTCAAAAACTCTAATTTTGCTTTATGTTGCGACGAATGTAGCAATGAGTTTCAATATAAAAAAGAAACTAAAAGAAAAATCAGATAAACTAAAGAAAAAGATAAGTAATTTAATGAAAAATAAAAAAGGTACGAATTATTTGAATAACAGTCCTTAAATTACTCACGGAAAATATTCAAAGACACGTTTAGGTAAACTACACTCAATTTAAACGAAATACATAATTTTGTCTAGGTGACGAGTTGTTTTTGGATATCAACGAGCTCGAATATCCAGGAAACAATGAAACACTAAGAGAATTACACCGCGAACAATGGCTAGAATATTATGAATGCTTGAAAGAAAAATATGCAAGAGCTGGACCAAAGAAATCAATTTATCCATCAGCACTAATGGCTCTCGAAGGGACATCAGTAGTGTAACAACAATAATTCAATTTTAAAAACTGTAGAAAATAGTTATCCCAACAGGTAACCAACATTTTTTAAAAGAGCTCCAATTGAACATCATATTTCAACAGATTAGACTGTGACATATGTACATCACCGGCTGAAACGAACATAATTGAATTAATTGAGTGGTACTTCAACAGTAGCATGAACAGCAGCATTGCTAACGAGTCTGTAGAGTTAACTGAACACACGTTAATATCACCGGCGGGTAAAAGTTTGCTGATGTACAACATCCAAGTAAACATGATGAGGACTTTAAGTGAAAAGTTCGCAGATTATATTCGAAAATTCTTCAACATTTTTACGAAAATGAATTTTACGTTCTCATTTAGCCAGATCAAGCCGGTCAATATTGGTGCAAACTAGGCGACACCTTAGCAGAACCTTATTTCATACACATAGATAATGGTTCAGAGCCAACGCAGGAGGTTCATCCAGACGAAGCTCCTCAAGCTACTCACTCTTTACCTCCGACAATAATATCGCGTTACAACTTGAAGGCTTACTCGTCTTGGACAGAGTGGACCGAGTGCTCAGCTTGTGATAAAGTTGGAAAAAAAATCAGATATGGATACTGCACTATTTCATTATTGGAGAATAATTCTACCGACACATATAACGCTGATGGGAGCAAACCAAGAACGGATGCCCAAGTCAATAAGAGGGACGGTAATTATATTGCCTCTCAATCAACTCCAAAAGTGCTTCTAAACTGATTATTTACTTCTTGATTGCTCAGCGGAAGAAGATAGCACAGAAACAGACGAGGATTCGAAAGAAATTGCAGCTTTGATAGAAACTGTTTTACCCGTATTCAGAAATAAGATGCCTTGCAGGTCTGAGCAGACTCCACAAATTGTGCAAAATATAGAGGAAATAAAAAACCGTAAGACTGAAATCATGGTCCGATTTTGTAAGGTATTTTTTGCAAAATTTAGACACCTTATATTCAGGTCTTGATATTTCTTATTTACTCTTTAGACAAAATGCCAAAGAAATGTGATATTTGAAGTACGCGACAAATCGGGAAACGTATTAGAAAGCGCGAACAACAGTGCAGGGATTTACTCAATGCATCAGGAAATGCCTGACCCACCGCCGACTGTAACACGCATTACAATTTATCAAAAACATGGGGAAAAAACAACGTTAAAGTGTCCTGGGTAAGAGAACGAATCTTCTCATTCATTTCTAACTCTGACTAGTAGATGTTATACACCGTTTTATTATTGTCTAAAGGAATCTTAACACCGATGCACCCGTCGTATGGCAAATTGGGAATAAAGTAGTGAACTCTATGCTTATAACGAAGCAATCTGAAGGCAGGATTTACATCAGTATGAAAGACGAATTGGTGATAAAGAAGCTGCGATTTGCAGACGCGAATATATACAGGTAAGAAGCAGACAGATAAAAGTAATATAATCATTACCCAGACAATGCTGAACCTGATTAATGTTTTCTAGCTGTTGGCAGAACGAGGGATTGGCTGGAACTGTGAGATTAGAAGTTAGAGAAGAATTAGAAATCAAATTCGATCATCACGTATTTTTGTTCGGAGCAATTATAATAGTCAGTGTATTCCTCTATGTCTTTTGGCAAGCTTTCAAAGGTCGAAAACGTATCACAAAACATTAATACCGAAGTAAAAATGGCTTACACTAATCTATAGTGTGAAATGCAGCTTTTGAGTCAGAGAAATAATTTCATACCAATTACTCATCACTCACCACAACGTTTTCCGTAAGTTTCCTTAAAGACGGAGGCATCATCTCCGGTGCGAGAGATGCGGGAGGTTCGATACCTCTCAATTGTTGCTTAATAAGCCACATGGACAGAGCGAATTGTTCCTTGTTAAGTTTACCGCTTTGACAAATATCGCACAAACCCCTGTTACAAAAGAAATAAATCATCAATCAAGGTTTCTAGTCTTGAATTTAAGTTCAATATCTCAAAATTGCTTTTCGGTTTTACAATCTTTAATAACCCGTACCAAATGTGGGCTAAAACAGTCTGCGGTAATCCACTTTGTAGAAAAACGTCCTTAATCTCAGACCCAGAGACGTATCCATCCATGTCCATGTCTGCTTGTGCAAAAAGTTTATCAGCCGCTACTTGATCCTCGGCTGATACGACCCAATGTTGAATTACAGATGGCTGAAGAGATCAATTAAATAAATATCTCTGGATTTAAACTAAATAATATTAAAGTAAGTGGAAGGAAGTGGCAAAAATCTTGGTTTCAATTAATGTTCACAATATTTGAAAGTAAACACATAAAAATACAACATGTAATGTCAGTTTTCAACTAATGGGACAAAAAACACTAGATTACCTTTGCTGGTTCAAGACCAATGAGACTATTTGGAACAGGTACATTAGGCAAGGGAGGAATAGGCGGCGGAGCAACCATCTGCGGAACCGGAGATTTAGAGACTGGTATAACGGTCTCTTTTCTTTTTCCTGGAGGCATCAATTCTGGTGGCAGTACGCTGGGAATAGCATACTTCTCAAGTGCTTTATACACCAGATGCATAGCCTGTAGAAAAAGGCCCAAAAATAACATTAAAAAATATAAAGAGTGATGGTTTATTAATAATACCAAAGCAATTTCAAGGTTTTTAGGTAAAAACCCGCTAGCTTACAATGATGAATTCATGTCTATCAAGCATTCCGTCTTTATCCATATCCGCAAGGTCCCAAATTTTTCCTAAAGTATCCAACGGGAGTTTACTGTCCATTAAGACACCCTTCACTTTATTTCCCGGGATAAATCCATTCGCTGGTTGAAGGCTGTCGAATAGTTGATCGTATTTAGCACGTTCTGTTGGTTTTATTGACCAGTCACCGTTACTTATTGATGTTATTACTGCCGGAGATACAGGCTTTGACTTTTGTGGGATCACTGGGACCTCTCCCTGTTTGAAAGAATTATTACAAAGCTCAATAAAACAATATGAAAACGTTTTTTTACCCAAAATTTTGGGTTTCATCAATTCAAACAAATATTCAACCCGCATTAGTACGCAATATAAAATCAAAAAAAAAATATATTCTCCAAGAGGTAGATATAAAGCATCGTTATATCATAATTTACGAATTTTATCTGACTTAAGCATAAATTGATACAGAAAAGGCTACAAAAGCACGTCTCTAATCTTTTATGTAACTTTTAAACTTCGACATAGAGTTGGGATGTTTAAACTGATAAGATTGTTGTTATAATCATTAAGAATCTATGTATTAAAAGATAGCAAAGTTTTGACTGGCAAATAATTGTGTTTTTCTTTCTTTTTCTTGTTTTCAATCTTTCTACAATATCTTTAATTTAACAGATACTAAAGTAGGGACAAAATTACCATCTTTGGTGGCGGTGTTTCAACGTTTAGATTTGCCATACTCAAGTCTCTTCCAGCTTGAGCAAGTGCGCAAAGTTTAAGGGCGACAAAAAGTCCGGATTTATCTAGAGACCCTCGGGACTGCGGATCTGCCATATCCCAAATTTTACTAAGCACAACATCGCTTAGTTGAGATTTTTTCAAGAATCTTGCTGCCTCCATCGCCCCGATTCTTCCATACCCGTTAGGGTCAATCTTTAAAGGCAAAATAATGTCATGGAGAGTTTTTTCGAGCTATAAAATTTAGTTTTATTTAAAAAATTAAGTTCCTTTTTGTTTACCTGATGATAATAGGCCTCATATATGGCGCTGTGGCTTCCAGCCACCTGAAATAATTTCATTTTCATTAAACGAATAAAAAATAGCCGATTTGGAATAAAAATTAACACAGAGAAAATTGTCCGTCTGTATTAAAAAAAAAAGCTAAGAAAAAAATAGCAAGTTTGAATTACTTAGTAGAAATAAATTTTCGGATCGTTATTGAAGAATTTAGCACGTTTTTCAAAGCGCTTAAATAATATGGAAGAGAGACATTTTTTAAAGGTCATTCGGAAGCGTGAGCATTGATTCGTATTCTTCAAATCATTTGGATAGAATAAAAAAATTGAAAAAAAAAAAATAGATACATAGTGTGTTTATCAACAGGAAATGAGATACATTATTATCGAAGATAACGTCTCAAGAGACATGATCATGGTTTTCTTTTGGTCAAACGATATGACTACACGCAAGAAATTCGGATCTAAGTAGCTTATGCTGTTTAGAAATATACGGACAGAAACGGACGATGCTTTGAGTAGTAATAAAAGCCTGTTAGTATCTTTACTAGTGTAAAAAAAGCTGTCTAAATAATCGCTGAGTATGAGTTGATGAAAGGGGTGTGCGTTGAAAGCGTTCGCCATTTTTTTAAAAAACCCGTACGTTTAGATATACGGAGTTTAGGCATGTTTAGGAATTCTCATTTCTTAGGTTAAATGGGCTTCGTAATGTCTCTGAGAATTTAGAGTCTGATTAGAAATCGGCGAGGATTAAATAAACAACCGAATAATTTAAGATCGCATTGATGCTGTCAGTCAGTGTGTCACGGGTGGCCAGAGCGCGGCGATAAAGAAAATCAATTATTTTTATAACAGTCACATATGTGTTAGAAAATTGTTATTAATAATGTAAAGCGGTGTGTGTAGCAGTATTATAAGTGGTTAAAATAAAGTCCCGATAAATTGTATTAGAAGTAAAAAATATTGAAAATATCTTATACCTGCGTAGGTGACGGCAAAGCGGCCATACTTGCATCGAATACTGAGTTAGTTTTGATTGGTCGAGGTCCGAAGGCCCAACCAATGGGGCCCGCAATCAATAGCACGTCATTTTAACGATTTTTCAGCAATTTAATAAAGACTTTTTATGATATTGATTGGCATGAAAAAATACATTTTTTATTTTACACTCGTTGTTTTATGTTACTTTATTTAAGCTATGAATAAATTTAGTCGTACTACCTACTCTCAAAAATTCAAACTACGCTCTAGCGCGTTTGAAGTCAAATTCAAATTTTGAATTTCCAACGATGTTTTTATAATTTATTATTCAAATTTTTATATTTAAAGAAAATAAATAAATACTAGGCTTCAGTTTTTATATTATCTCTGCAAAATATGGAAAGCTATCTCTGTTTTCAGATAATATTACGGAGCATCAAATTCAAATTTTGAATATTTTGATATTATAATTTATGTCTATTTAGCGCGCCAAAAATTTTAATATTTCAGAGAAATTATTTACAGAATTTGATTAAAAAGTGACTAGAATTCAATATTTATGTATTATTTCGTCGAATATATATTTTTTCCACGAATATTTTAAGTTTCTCAGAATTTATTCAAACTACCATTAAACAATGCGAAACAATGATCGTATTTAGATTGTAAAAACAGACTTGCCAGACTTTACATTGTCATATCGTGTCTTTGTGAAAATAATTACGCATTACCGAGTTGAATAAATACCGATAATTTGTACAACGATAATGTTTATTATAGCAATATATAATACAGTTGTTATAAAAGTAGGATAAATGCATTATAACGTTATATTAAATACCCTCTGTATATTTCATTGAGAAAATGAAATGAAATGAAATAAAAAATGGATTATTCATTCAATTCAAAGATGACAATTGAGGGAAAGGGTTTTGTTTAGAAATTACCAATTTTTTATGCTGATGAGATATGTATCCCTTGATTTTTCCCTCAAATATTAAATTAGCAACCAAACATTC
This sequence comes from Macrophya alboannulata, assembly GCA_949628255.1. Classification (NCBI taxonomy): domain Eukaryota; kingdom Metazoa; phylum Arthropoda; class Insecta; order Hymenoptera; family Tenthredinidae; genus Macrophya; species Macrophya alboannulata. The sequence goes on along the minus strand of OX451212.1, from coordinate 1,688,576 downwards.
GGTCTCATCCATATCGACATCCTCTACCCCGTGCATTTCTATAGCAGCTAAAAGTTTTTCAACAGGAATTTGATGTGTGTTTAAAACGAGATAAACCTTTTTAAACAAATTTCTGTACGTAATTAACTTCAATTTTTCAACAATCAAATAAATCCCAGCGCTGATAAAGAATGTCTCATGTTTGCTCATAACTTCTCCTAAACTTCGTAAATTCCCTCTTTTAACCGCCTCAACAAGTTCCCAAAATTCCATCAAATTATACTTCTCAAGTAATGATTTCTTCGGCATATATCCTAGCAGCATTTTTACTGGTACTAAATACGTTAATATAAGACGTTTATTTTTTGACGACTGTTTGTGACAGTGAACAAACGCGTAGGTCAGGTATTCGTCAGCTGAAACAAAAAATTTTAGAAACATTTTAAGACAATCGATATCCAATTTCATCTAAATCAATTAGTTTTTTTTTTCTTGGAATAGAATTTTTAGATGCTTGAAATTCGTTTTTTTTTTTTTTTTTAACATTAAAATCAATAACTAGTATCAAGTGTTCTGAAAATAGTTTAAATGAATTAAATAACATTAACGAAAAGTTTGAAGCCCAGGAAATAAGGAAAACTTCATTTCATTGATTTTATTCAATAGTTAAGAACCTCATTTCAATTCTTACCAGCCTTGTAATCGCTATCGAACATGGCTTTTCTTCCTACAAAAAACTTGTAAGTAATTTGTTGAGCTAGTGCAAACTGGTCTTTAAAAGCGGAAGATTCAATCGCTCTGATCAAAGGTTTGCAAAGGTGAAGTTTGTTTATTCTAAAGTAGACTTTAAGTAGTTGATTAACTAAGGCAAGCATTCCCCATCTCTTAGTATCGTCTTCAGAGCTCCTGTTATCCGCGGCGCAAACTCTAAAACATCCCATCAAGCATTCTGCACATTTTTCGAGTACTTCTCCAGGTTTTTGATTTTTGTTAGACTTAAGAGCTTCCGCTCTAACAGCTAGTCGCCTGAGATCCAAGCACATTGAATTCATCACCGGCAACATCCAATTTTCGTCTTTTTGTAGATGAAGAATTTTAGCCAAGGATTGTACAGCCGCACTTTGATGCGAGTAAGTCACGTAAGGATCGTTTTTATTTATCGATGATATAACCCTAAAAATTTTACAATGAAAATTTTCATTTATTTCAAGTTTTGCAATATTTTGATCCTCACTTTAAATGATGGAAAACCAAATCGTCGAACGGAGCCGTTAAATGTTCCATTGCCTTTGTCATTGCTGATTCAGTTCCGAGTTGGGAATTAAAAACGTGATTATGATTCAGGGAAAGCAAGTCCTGCAAATCGAAAAAAAAAAACAAATAAGGATGTTATAATGGTGATAATAATTTATGGATGAATTAACTTTTCGATTATTTAAAAGAATGTGGATATTTACAGCTAGGAGATCTCCATCCTGATTTAACCACGCGCGCCGAAGCTGTAAATAAACATAACATCATAACATAACCTAACATAACCTTAAAGCGGTTCAAGATATCCACGAGTTTGACAGTTTAATCGTTCTGTACCTGAATAATATACGAATCCATGTTGTGTTAGTATTTTGGTAAACGCTAGTATTGAGAAAAATCAGTTTATATTTACGGACGGTTTGATTCTACCGATAAATAAACACTGATTTAAACAGACATTCATATTTGTTTTTGGACATGAAGTATGTAGACAGGACCAGGCAACTCTATATGGGGGAGTGTTATACCTCCAGCGCCGCCCTGCGGAATATTTACACTCAACGGTTGCACGGCGCCATAAACATGATTGTATCTAGATCAGGGTGTAGATTGGTGTAGATCGGTGAAGTTGGTAACAGGCTTGACGTCGTGTTGACAAAATGTTGGGTACAAGAAGAAGAAATATGTAATATATTTGTGTACTTCGTTTTAATAAGTGTGAATAGTAATATACATAGGTACACGTTGAGCCGATACGAAAGAGATACAATCACAGAGATGATAATAATCGTAAATGATTAGCGTGTGCTTAGGGTAAAAAGGAATAATAAATAGTAGAGAACTTCACACCATTAATGAAAGAAACTATTGGATATCATAAATCGAAGTGTTTTTGACAATAAATACCGTATACCTACATGATACGTCGTTCGTTGGTTATAAATCGCACGCCGTGAAAATCCGGGCGTGAAATTTCACTCATTATTTATCATAGTGAATAGAATATTCAACACATGTTGAATAATATTTGATCCATATAAAGTTTAGAGATACAATAATATTCGATAAACATGTCAGGCAGCGAAGGTAAACAAAATAATCCACTGTCCAGTAGAGAGATCGAAACGGAGGAGATGGCCCAAGAATTAATGAGTAAGTATATCGTTTGACCGCATATTACAATTTTAAATATCAGAATAGTAATTTTTACCTAACAGCTAAAATTACGATTGAAAAAAATTCAACGAAATTCGTTTTTTTCTCATCTTTCTTATTATTATCTAGATATGGAAATGTACGAGGAAGGGATGGACTATGGAATAATGAAAAAAATTCTTGGGTTAATTAACGAATCCAAAAACATGGCTGGTATAGAACCTGAGAATCGAGCATCTCAGGAGGTGAGAATTGTATAAAAAAGCTACATTCATTAAAACTACAGTCAAAACGCAACCTTTTACATAGATCTTCTGATGCGCTGTGGATCCGCATTTAAAAGTTCATTTTCATTTACCGGCGTTTGTATGCAGAAATTAAATTATGTTACCTAATCTCAACAGATAATACAATTTTGCCTCATATCTTCTTCAAAAAAGCTTGAAAATAACTCGATAGATGAAAGAATCGTTGCCAAAGGATTTTAAAAATGCGTTTTATCATGATTTTTGCCTATTTTTAACTCACCGCAGAATAATCGATGATTATAGATAATATAATGCATATTTAAACAGCGATGATGATTTTTTTCTCATTTTGCTATTTCAGATCCCTCTTTACTCTGAGGAGACATCTTCGGTGGTAGTTGTGGCGAAGAATAACTCGCCGCGCGAGTTAATTACAGAAGAAAACTCTTTACCTACACCAAGTTTTTCATATCGTCAACAATCGGGAAGAGCTTCACCATCTACATCAGGCCGTAAATCATCTCTGGAGATGGTACCTGTTGAGGAAATGTCTGTACCGCCTTCACCAGAAATATTAGATCCCGAAGAGTCTAAGAAATTCGTCGGAGAGAGTGAAGCGATATTCAATAAATTGGCTAGAGAAAATGAAACATCAACAGATAAAGATGAAATAAATGAAAACAGATCACAAATAATGGGTAAAAATGCTTGGCATACGTTGTCGGACAGTTCGCAGAACTCTCAAAGTGGAGAGACGAGTAACATTGATAATGTTAAATCGAAAAAAAACCAAAGAATAGAAAGATGGAGATTGGATCCTACCAATGTGGTAGTCGACGAAAACGACGTACCTTTAAAAGAAAATAATCGACCCGTACTAAAAGAGAAAGTACCTTACAGTTTTTGTCATAATAAAAGGATTTTTGAAGCCAGTATTGGTGATAAAGTATTGACTGTGTTGACCCATGCCTTAGAAGAAGTCGCCGAAATATGGAGAAGGAAACATAGGCCTGATGTTTCCGAATTCCAATGGGGGTCACCCATCAAGGTGGGTACCTCCATCCAATCCGTTTCGTATAAATCTTATCGCTGATGGATTGTACGCAAAAAAAATTGAAATACACAATACTTATATAATAATAATAAATATATATATATATATATATATATATATATATATATATATATATATATATATATATATATATATATATATATATATACATATATATTAACGAAAAGAATCATACTCTGTTTATTATCTTGGCTAAACTATACATTGTATAATGAAAGATTATTGAAGATTATACTTTAACATATGTAACTAAATTTGATATACGATTTACATTAACATACATAGTATGAATATGATGATATATTTGCTAAGAATTATTAGGTAATTGTCTACGATAATGATATTCTATTAATTTCATACTTGAATACTGCCAAATTAAGGTGTATACACCAATTTTTATTTCCTAATAACATCAATTTTAATTTCACATTATATTGTGAAATACTTGCTATCTGATATATGAAGATGAAAATCCTGTGTCTATACAATTGCAATAATTTCTTGTATTTAATTTTATATAATATTAGGACACTTCCATTTCTGGTCTTCCTGTTATTGAGAAAGCTGTGATACAATAATCCATGATTATTCTTTATTTCATTTTTTATTTTTCTTGTTGTTTGACTTGGAGTATGAAATCCTTGTTACAGAAGAAATTTTTTTATTTTTTTTCATGTAATTTCATTTCAGTGTAAAGAATATTTCCTACATTTCTCAATAATCTGGGTGTAAATTATTATTTAATAAAAATCATGAGAAGTGTACTTTTCTCTACTAGGTATATTTTACATAGTCACTTCGAATTGTACATACATACCTATAATAGCTATAAAAACATCTTAGCATTTATATTATTTGTCTATTTAGGAAGTAATATCAATCGAGTATAGCTTTTCAATACATACAATACAATACATACTAACAAGATAAGAATTGTAATAAACTAATCGAAAAAAAACAAAAGAAAAAAGAAGTTGTGAATAAATTCTATTTCTTTAAGAAAAAAAAAAAAAACACGAAAAAAAAAAGTTGTCTAATTCATTTCAACATTTCTCTTTAGGTGGGCGTCAATAATCGTAGCTTGGATAAGAAACCTGTAATAGAAGAAGCCGATTCCCCAAAAAGATGTGAAATTTTAAGAAACAACTCGAACTCTGCTCAGCGAAGAAACATGGATCGTAATTGCAAACGAAAAGCTTCCGAGTACATTAGGGACCTAGATAATGATGAAATTGAGAGCAATGAGGAAGACGAAAATTTATTTGAAATAGCAAAGAAATCAAAAAAATGTGACCGATCTTGGCTACCAATGAATAGATCGGTAGTTAATAGCCCTGAAAAGAGTTTATCGCGTCAAGACAAAATGTTCAATAATATGCAGAACTCAAATAAATCGGAACCATCTCCTTCTATCGACGATTACGATAGCGAAGATTTTGATAACGATGATTTAAACACTTTGCGTAAAAAAAAACAAAATAAAGATGATATTGAAAAAAATGAACCACCTTCACCTGGCGGATTTCCCAGGCGCATTCCACCACCTAATCCCATCAAACCAAAGGCCCCACGTCGGCCAAGAAAGAACGGAGAAAAAGGCAAGAGAAAATCACCAGTGCGAAAAAACACGCAGACTGTGATAGAGAAGAATCAAAAATCTGTTATAACATTGGCGAGAGGTAGGATAAGAAATCCGTTAGCTAAACAGAACAACAATTCAACTGTGGAGTTAAACGATCGTGAGACTGGCAGAGAACTAGAAAAAGATGAACTTGAAGAAAATGATATGGATATAGAGATCAAGCCAAAGCCGGTTCGAGGATTAGCAAGTAAATTACAACACGGAACGTCGCGATTATTGCAGACTAAAAAAGCTGAAGAAAGATTAGAGAAAGCTAAAGAACAGGAAAAACTCGAGGCAGAAAAGGAGGCAAAGATGCGAAGAGAAGAAATATCGATAACCAGATATCTAAAAGAACAAGAGGAACAGAAAGAAAAAGAAGCTAAGGAAATTGCGATGAAAGAAAGGGAAGAAAATTGGAAGAGAACCGAAGCCGCTAGAGACAGAGATCGCAGGAGAAGACAGATGCAGGAAAAAAATCGCAACAAGGAGGCAGACGAAGGCCTTTTACTCATGGTTTGTATTCAAATAATTTAATCTTTAAAAAAGATCCGATAATTATTGATTATTTTCAGGATGATGACGACGACGACGATGTTGATACACTCATCGGTGAGATCGACGCCAAGCAAAGAAATCAGGAAGATCGAGTGCAATGCCCTATCTGTCTTCTCGAGTTTTCTCAAGGCGAGATACAAGACCATGCTGCTGACTGCAACCAGTTTGATAATCTCGATGAACCGGGTACCAGCCAATCGCCTGCTGATAACGATGAGTTAACTATTACTAATGATCATTCGATACTTGACTGCGAGATTTGCGGCCGCTTTACTACTTCCAATGGAATTGTATATGAGCAACACGTCAATGATTGTGTAAAGCGTAGAATGGCTGGTAAGCGTAAAGAAGATCTGTTCGATATGTAACAGAAGTTTTAAAAAGGACAGTTTGATTTATGTTGATATACGATTCTCAGTGCCTCCTAACTATTAAGTTTTATTCGAATTCGTTACTCGATTTCATGACGATAATTTCAAATAAATATTATCTAATCCAATACTAATTGAAATATAACTATGCAGATTCAGAAGCCACAGACGTAGTTGAGGTACCAAACTCTCCAATACGTTGCTTTGTACCAATCAGTGCACAAACTGAATCTTCTATTAACTACGCAGGCCAATTTACTGAGCAAAAAGTCAGACCGAACAAATCCAGGATGAAGAGGAGGCGGTAGCCAGCTTAATAAAATAATACCTATATAGACCCTCGTGATAATGTCTGTAATTTACGCAGTCGAAGATACTATCAGCCATAAAGATCCATACCATATTTTTCGAAAATAACTATCGTAGAATAGTAGCATACGACGAATTGATAAAATTTACACATAAGATCTTGTTATTATTAATTTTGTCTCGTAAGATCATATGAAACGCTATTAGATTTCACATTGTGTTCAGATAGTATATTGGTGCTGTACTCAAATTCCTCGATCAAAAAACTAGTTCGAACTGTTTTTTTACTCAGGCTATTGCGTTTATTGGGTATTTACGAAATTAAAATATTTTGAGATTGTGTAATTTGGAATTTAGTTATTACATTATTAATGAAAGATTATTCGTGTTATTTGATTGTGAACTGCAATGCCACTCACTTATCACAAGAGAAAATGCAGAAAACAGTTTTTATTGATATAGTGGCCAACAGAATTCTGAATCTAACTGTTAACTCAACTTAGTTATTGATGTTATACAGGTTCAGTAATTCTCGAGTACAAAATGCAGCGATACAATCTAATAATTAAATTACTAAGATTTCACGTTCGTGGTTTGAAAAGGAACCAGGAAACTCCTTCATTCATTTGTAATGTTATTTGAAAAGAAAGTTAGCCTTTGTAAGTTGCTCATTGTAAGAGGTGAAATGGCGAAAACCACATTTGCATTTCTCTACGATATATTGCTGTGAGTAGTACTTAGTATTATTATTAATAATATTGCTGATAAAATAAATTCAGTAGCGTTGTTATTAAATAAAAACAGTTAAATATCAAAATACAATCAATACCAATTGTCTTGCAATAAATTGGAGAAAAAAAGGCTTTTAATAAATTTGTACTTTTTATTACTCAAAACATTGTTTCGTTTATTATAAATTCCATATTTAATATATTTCTAGTTATTAATGTACAGAATGTAAATAAGTGATTATTATTAAACCGTAGCTACATTGTAGTAATATGAATACAAAGTATATCCGCATGTTATTATCAACTGATATTGTAAGTCGATAAAGAAAAAAAATGCCTTCATAATTCGTTATACATACTATAATAAATGAGTTGGCTAAAAAGATATTTTAACAACATATTTATAAATGAGAAAAAAAAAAATCAACAAGACAGCCAATCGACGTTTTACTATGTAGAAATATGTATACCGAGGTGCTTGCAATGCTGCATTGAGAGATATTTCGTTATCTGGTAATACTCGCCAATTAAAAAAACTGTATAATTAAATAAAATGAAATTTTTTATACAAGTTCAGTTCTCAAACTCTTTTTGCACCAGTTAAATAAGCGCATTAATTCCCATAATTGATATCTGATCTTCTTACAATTAATAGCATAACATGAATTTGTTTGTTTCTGAAATTTCTTTAATATACAGAATTCGGCTATTCTGAAATTTCTATAATATACAGAGTTCGGCATTCTGATCATACCATGACCTTGAATTAGAGCGTTCATCTCTGTCAATAAGGCTCCATAAGCAAGTAGTTACCAAATTTGTTTTCTATCTATCAGAGTCACTAAGGAAGGTCTCAGGTCATATCAGCAACAAATATAACATGTACAAATGTAGATAACAACTAAAAGTAACTTGGAGACCAGTCCGAGACTCTTAAACGCTCGCTGCATAATTGTAGATATTTTATCAGTTATTGTTGTAATTAACTTAATGTGGTGCATCTAGTAGCCAATTGCTGGAGCTTTTCAAGGCTGAAATATTCATACATACGTTTATATCAAAGGGAATTGGAAAAAAGCTGTTTATTTCAACAAATGAGTGCTGGATAAATTAACGTGAAATATCTCATTTTTTAATCTTGAACAATGAGGTTTACCAGTGTTATAATTTTATATACTTTCTTCTTTGCCTACGATGCCCAATGCATTTTGCTGAATGGCAAATGGGATGGATATATTTTAGATTTCAGTAAGTATAGTGGTAGTTTTTTTCATTATAAATCTTTTCTTGCCTCAGCTGTTATTTACATTCAATATTACAAAATTAATTGTGTTGACTGTGTCCAGATGTAACGTTTCATCAGCTAAAAGAAACTGGTGAGTAACTTCGAACTAAATATAAGCAGATAATCACATCTTCGCTTTTCAAATTTTCAGCTAGACACTTCCAGGCTGAAGTACCTGGAGGAGTTTACACAGATTTAGTCCTAGGTGGAATAATCCCAGAAAATTTAATTGAGGATAATGATGTGAAAAATCGTTGGGTTTCGAATCACTCCTTCGCTTTTATTAAAAGCTTTGAAGGTATGAGTGATGACAGCTAACTGAATCAAACCGTTTGCTATTTTAAGTAATTTTTCATGATTTGCGTTCAAAGTTGATGAACAGTTCCTGCAAGCTCGCAATGCTACGTTGACTTTCCATGGAATAGACACGTTCGCTACCATCTTTGTCAACGATCATCAAATTGGTACAGCATCAAATATGTTTGTTAGATATCAATACAACGTGAAAGAACATCTACAGGTACTTGGAGAACACTGCTTTTCAGGTGGTTGAATTTCCGAAGGAATTTTTCTTTAAATTTTAACTATTTTACTGTAAAGACAGGAACGAACGAGCTTAAAGTGGTGATCGAATCACCGGTAAAAAAAGCCAACCAACTCTACAAAGAACAAAGTTTAAATTACGTAGTGCCACCTGAATGCGTTCCAGAAATATACAATGGAGAATGTCACGTTAATCATATTAGAAAAATGCAAGCTAGCTTTGCGTGGGATTGGGGTCCGGCATTCCCATCAATAGGAATTTGGTAAGATAATTAGATCCAAATGAGTATAAATCAGTTTGATAAACATAAATCTTCAGGAAAGATGTTGAACTGGAATTCGTTGACAAGGCGTTGCTCACAGATGTGACTGTCGATCTATACCGTGCAAATAATCACACTTGGAATGTTGTTATCACACCATGTCTTACTACCGTATCGAACAAACCACATAATTCTACTGCTTCAGGAAAATTAAGAGGTTTTATAGAAGTTAAGGGAAACAATACAATTCAACACCAACTATTGATAGTCCTACCATTGAACGGACAAAATTTCAAAGAATCTGTTATTCTGTCCGTTGACGATGTAGGTATCATGTGATCATTACTTGAGGTAAAAATTGATCATGCATAAACAAAGTTGAATATTTTCAGACCCAAGTTGATAGATGGTGGCCCAATGGTTATGGAAAACAGGCGCTCTATCGTGTAAGAGTTGAAATAGATCTGGGTAGCTCGTTATTGAGTCGAGATCTCAATATTGGCTTTCGAACTGTGGAGCTTGTTCAGGAGCCGTTGATCAAAGGAAATAGTTTTTATTTTAAAATAAACAGTGTACCAATATTTGCCAAGGGAAGTAATTGGATTCCGTCAAGTGTGTTCCCAGAGTTGTCAGCGAACAGAAAAACCGTTAAGCACTTGCTGAAATCAGCTAAAGACGCACATATGAACATGCTGCGGGTTTGGGGCGGCGGTTTCTACGAGTCTAGTGATATATTTTACGAGATAGCTGATAGATATGGAATAATGATTTGGCAGGACTTTATGTTCGCTTGTGGCATGTATCCGACCACTAAAGAATTCCTGAATTCAGTTAAAGAAGAAGTTAGACAGAATGTTTTGAGGCTGCAGTATCATCCGAGCATTGTAATATGGGCTGGAAATAACGAAAACGAAGCTGCTCTTTATGGCAATTGGTACGGAACTGGTCACAAGACAATCTACAATCAGGATTACATCAAACTTTACGTTGATATTATAAAAACTGAAGTAGAAAAGCTCGATCCAACTATACCGTTCGTAGTCTCTAGTCCTAGCGATGGGGTGTATACTGAGAACCATAATTATCTTGGCCCAAATCCGTACTCTAATTTATATGGAGATGGTGAGGAAATTCCCATCCATCATTTGGATTAAGTATTCTGAAGTATCTCATCATTTTCCAATTACTTTCAGTTCACTATTACAACTACATTATTAATGGTTGGAATATAAACCAATATCCACGTACTCGGTTTGCTTCGGAGTACGGAGTGCAGTCAATCCCCTCGATAACGACTTTAAAAACAGCTATAGTCGACGCAGTAAATCTAAGCATAAGCAGTAGGTTCATGAAACATCGTCAACACTTGTTAGGTGGATATGAAGCGATGGAACATCTTGTCTCAGAAAATTTTGTAATACCTAAAACCAACGATTCAACAGACGATTTGATAAAATACATTTATTTGACCCAAATCAACCAAGCTGTCTCAATAAAAATACAAACTGAATCCTACAGACAAGCTAGAAGTGATCTAAATCCGTTAGGAGAAGGTATGACTATGGGCGCTTTATATTGGCAGCTAAACGACGTTTGGCAAGCTCCGTCCTGGTCGTCTATAGGTAAGCAAATATTGAAATTTATGACAATTAAAACATTTTCTGAACAATAACATTGTTACAGAATTTGGAGGACGTTGGAAAATGCTCCATTATTACGCGCAGGAATTCTTTTCTCCTGTGATTATAACACCTCATGTATCAGCTGCGAATGAACTCCTACTGTATATCGTATCTGATAAGCTAATCGAGTACAAGAATTGTAGCTTCACAGTGAATACTTATAAATGGAACTCTCTGATGCCAATTCACACACGAAATTATACAGGCATTACAATTGTGAGGAATTAATATATTCATTCTGAATATAATGGAGCAGTTAACACTGTTTCGATGACACAATATATAAAAATATCATTATTTCCAGCCACCTAACTCAGCAAAAATAGTAGCTAGCTTTTGGCTTGACGATTATCTTCACCAAGCTGGTTGCGGCAATTTTGCTACACTGAAAAAGAAGTGTGTTATAGAGCTGAAGCTACAAGGTGAAAATGGGAAACTATTTGCACCGCTCAACTATGTCTATCCAGCGCCGCTGAAGTCAGTTACTTTCCCTTCAGCCTCTATTAGCGTGAGTATTATTCAGTGTTTAGCTTTATACGATTTGAATGAATTTTAACTTAAATCTGATAATCGTCTTGTAGGTAAAAATACATTCACTTGATAGAGGTAGAACAATTTCAAATCATACAAAGTATGTTGTTGAACTAAGATGCAACGAAATTGCTCTATTTGTGTGGCTGGACTTCCGCTCGAACTTCCCAATCAAAGGACGATTTTCATGCAATGGTTTCCATATGTTCCATGGAGTGAAATTTCTCTTCTTTTATTCGAAAAAAAATATGACGATTGAAACGATCCGAGATAATATCCGCGTTACTACATTGTCCGATATTTATAAAACAGATTGAAATATGAAATAGATTCGACTGAACAATGTATGTACTTTATATCAAATCTCAGCTGAAATAATATGCTTTGGTATTTCATCATTTTTATTATGATGCAAAGATAATTTATGTCGTAACAATTGAGGCCACAATGCGAATAAAGGAAATTAATTAATTGACTGCGATGAGCGTTTATTTTTATAAAATGATTACAAATGTAGATACATACACTGACACTTTTTCGCATTTCTGCACAGCATTCCGTCCCTTATCGGAATAATCACTTCCTGACACTTTACTTCTCGTTATTTATGAATGAAAGAGAAAATCGCTTAAAAGAAAAATAAAAAACGAAGTTTCATGTCTAAGAATGGAAATTCGTTGTATATCGAAATTACATCGACGATGAATATTCCCGCAAAGTTTCAAATAATTGGGATCAATGATGCCAAATTAACTCTACGACGATCGCAGTTTCTTCGATGAAAACAATCCGCGTAAAACAAAGTTTATACAGACTAGAAAAATAATTTCGAATAATGTCACAAGAGACCAGGTTTTTTTTTTTTTTTTTTTTTTTTTTTCGCGCTGCGTACACGTACAATTATAAAAAACCTGATACAATGGAATAATTCTTCACGATGTACTGAGACGATTTGATAAAAATTATTTCCAAATAATTTCCAATTTTATTTATTTGGAATTCTTTCGACGTCTCCGCTTTTTTTTATTGAGATTTTTAAATTCCCTCATATGGTCATGCTCCAAGTTGAATCGATCGATCATAGGCAAAATAATACGGCGAAAATGATTATTGAGCGATTGAGACGTTCTGTGTTTGAGATGCTGAAACAAAAACAGTATTTTTTCATTCTCAATTTAGGAATGTTTAGGAGATACATAAAAATTGTAAAGGAACTGATAAAAGTATGTGATTTACCCCGGCACTGATCATTCGCTTCCAGACTGCCAACCCTTTAGCCTGAGAGATTTGTTCGTTATCGATTAAATAGTTTATCATCTGACGTTGCTCCCAAATACGATAATTCCGAGTGCTAATTATAAACAGAAACAAAATAAGTTAGAAACCTAACTGCGTACTGTTTAAAGTTTGAAAGATTACATCAAAGAGGATGTATTTATTCAGATAGCAGCACCCAAGGATACGAAAAATCTTTTATTGTGAGTTCAATTTCTTTCGGATTTGGCTTATTCCGTATTTAAATTTGAATAGGTATATTTTTTAAATTTATCAACTCACACTTTACGAGCAGGCCTTGCTTCCGGTTCTTCGGCTTCTTCGGCTTCCGACCACGAATCGGAATCACTGGAAGAACTGTATAAATTCTTATGAAGTATTGGAGTATTACATTTTTATATATTCGGAGCTCAGTCCGGTTAAATCAATGATACAATATAAAAAATGTGCATGTTGCGTAGTACACGCGCTAGAAGTAAAACTTTTTTTTCATTAGCGAGCAACGCCCTATATTTTTGTCTTCATTTTTTGGCAAGGAATGGCTTAGAATATATTCGAAGACCCTTCAAGAACTACCGCGCGCTATAAAGTTCCACTTCGGAGAACTGAGTCTATACCCAAAGTATCGAACACAATGTAACTTACCTATCGATGATTGATTTGCGGCCACCGGACGATCTAGTTGCGCTGATCGCAGTATTTCCTTTGTGTTTTGTAACCTTGGACGTATTTACCGGAATGGTTGAGGTTTGACTATTATTCTTTGATTCTCTTTCAAATTTGGACGGTTGAATAGTTATTTTGTCATTGTTTGAAACTGTAGCTACTTCTCCATCCTCTTCAAATACATCGGTATTGCTCTCTAAACGTGGACTTGTAATACGTTTTCTCAATACATTCTGTTTACTATCGACTTCTCGTGTTTCGAAGAATGAGGTCCGATCCGCAAACCTCTTTTCATCACAATCAAATATTGCTGCAGTTGGATTGGGATTTGTATTATCAATGTTGGATGTAAGTCTATGTTGCTTCACAATATTAAAAAACCCTCCGTTTTCGCCAAGGATCTTCACCTGGTTATGCTCATCCCTAAGTATTGTGGGATCGGGCTTAGTTTTCCACCCTCCAGAAACAGGCTGTTCGTCGACAGCTATATTTTCGGCAAATAATTTTCTACTCGATCTCTTAGATTTAGCACAATCTAAAGTCTTCAATTTAGTCATTTTCAACCGCTCTAATCGGGCAGTTAACGATTTTTCCTCATTTCTCTTCACGATGTCATCGACGTTTGTCATACTCTCACTGACCATTGGGCAAGCATTTTGACCGAGAGTTATATATTCGTTTTTTGATTGCTCTGCTCTGGGAATATTTGGGTCGTAATTTATTTCCTCAAATCTCACTGCCTCTGGGACTTTTAAGGCAAATTCGATCTGTCCTGCTTCTGAAAACTTCTCTCGTGCACGTTCAATCATTCTCGTTTTGATAGACGACTGAGATTCTTGTGGACAAAATTCGAATTCATCGGGAAAAAGCGCGGGCAGGCGTTCTATATTTCGCCGAAATTTTTTTGGTGAGAATTTCGAATCGCTTGGCCATCCGGCAAATATGAATTCTGAATC